>VDFB02323456.1:0-25290 GCA_007258455.2 Sequoia sempervirens | reverse complement strand
AAAAATCACTACCATTGTAAGTCCTCAAACATTTTATTTTATTTCTAGTTTTCAACTCAACCATTTCTTTCAATTATTTAAATCAATTGAAAACTTTAGATTTAATCTTTAGAAAATATACCCATGTCCTACTATAATCATCAATAAATGAAATATAATATGTGGATTTACTAATCGAAGGAACATATACAGGACCAAACACATCAAAATGAATAAGATTCAATACACCATAAGATTTATGAGAGCTTGAGTAAAACTAAACATGGTTTTATTTTCCATAAATTTAATGCTCATAGAAATCAAATTCAAGATTACAATCAGAAAAACCTTCAACAAGGTTTTTATTTTTCAAGGTCCTTAGACCCTTTTCTCCAATGTGGAAAAGTCTTTGCTGCCATAACAATTTTCTCTGCAAGTAACTTTGTTTCAGAAGAAAGAGCACCCTTAGGTACCCCAAATCCATGACCATCTACTGAAGGTGAAACCATCACTTCTTCCACATACTTTCTTTTCACATAAGTACTATTGCACTCAACAATGCATGCATCAAGCTTATACAATGTGTCATATCTGACACATCTAGCAATCACCATATAACCTCTAACCATCTTGCATCCTCCATCAAAAAATACTACCTACACACCCACATCTATTAGTTTTCTCACAGATAATTTTTTTTGTTCTAATCTAGGGATATGTAACACACCCGTAATCCTTTTTATTCTACCATAAGAAAACTTGATTTTAAATTTACCACAGCCAAAAATGTCTAAATGAGAATCATCACCCAAGTACACCTTATGTCCATCAAATTCATCATATTCGAAAAACCAATCTTTATTAAAGGTCATATGGAAAGATGCACTTGAGTCAATTAACCATGCATCGTTACCTGCATGATTTGCCAAAGCTACAATTAATGCATCACCTTCTTCCTTCTCAGACTTAGAATCAAAATCTAACTCCTTTTTCTTCTTCTTTTCTTCTTTGCATTCCTTATGAACATGTTCAGGCTTACCGCAATTCCAACAAATAACTTTGGACTTTCCAAGAAATTTAGATCTTCCCTTGGACTTGGATTTTTCATGCTTTTCATTATTCTTTCCTTTTTCCTTAGGTCTTCCATGAATATTTAGGGCATCCTTGGCAGTGAAAGATACCTTCCTCCTCATCTCTTTAGAAAGTAAAGAACCCACCACATCTTTAGTCTTCAAAATCCTAATAGCCATAACAAGAGAATCCCATGAATCAAGCAAAGAATAAAAAAAGATCTGACATTTTTCCTCCTCATCCATTTTGACACTAACTGATTCCAACTAAGCCACCAACATATTGAATGATTCTAAGTGGTCTGTGATTTGTCCACCCTCTTCCATTCTTAAGGAATACAACTTCTTCCTCAAGAAAATATTATTCATTGAATATTTGGCTTCATACATCTCACCAAGCTTCTTCCATAGTTTTTGTGCATAGGTCTCCTCATCGACATTAATTGAAATAGAGTCTTCCAAGCACAATATGATTAGACCCTTATCTTTATGGTCCATAACATCATATTGAGCAACATGAGTAGGATCTGTAGGCCTTGAAACATTCTCATCAACAACATCCCACAGATCTTGATCTATCAATAGATCATCTATCTTTAGCTTCCACATTTCAAAATTATTTCTAGAAAACTTATCCACCTCTATTCTCCTTGATGAACTTTCCATCTAAAAATTCCTGCAACAAGATCACAAAGTATCTTCTTCACAAGCTCCCACTCAAATCTAGATTAGCTCAAAAAATCCAACAACCCACAATTGAAACCAAAGGTGATCAAGCTCTAATAGCACTTGTAAGGAAGCTAAGGTAGCAGAACAACTTCCTACACTAATCTTTAGAGGAGAATAATGCAAAACTTTTACATATCTTTAACAATTACATAAAATTAAACATAAATATCATGTATACCATGACATAGTGATTTACATGGGGAAAAACCTTTTGAGAGAAAAACCCCACACTCCAAAATCCTTTTGAGAGAAAAACCCCACACTCCAAAATCCACCCAATATATTATTCAGTAAATCATAAAGATTACAATATACTTACAGAGCAAGCTTCTCACAGGAGTATCACCACTCAAAAATCAAAAGACAACATGACTGCTATCAAAATCTTAGAATACATCACCGTCTCTCTACCACAACTGTAATACAAAACCCTCATAAAATAGGGTTACATTCTAGGGAAAGATAGGCCAAAAAAATATCCACCATTAGATCTAAAACCTAATAATTAATGGTCTAGATTTACAATGTATCATTTATCTAATGTATGTCGACCATTTTAGTAGTTTCTTGAAAAAGTTAAAAAATTGTTTACACGCATCCCACTCCTCCCCCATGATGCCATTGTATATTACACCTATTGGTGTAACTAGGATATATATATATATATATATATATATTCATATATATATCCTATCAATAATAACCTTTAAATAATTGCAAGGTTGAGACACATTTTCCCAACAAGGCAAGGATACAATAGCGGGTTAATTTTTTCTTTCATTGGTTATTGTTTTAGATGTAATGATTATGGACATAAGGTTGTGGATTGTAGAGGAGTTCCAATAAGAAGAAATAATTTTGTTAGTAATAATGCGTTTGTACCTTTGTACAATTTCAATGTCATTTTTTTCAAGTGCAACAATTTTGGACACGTTTCACAATATTGCAAAAGTAATTTTATGTGTTCCCTATTACCAAAAAAGGAAAAAGTGATGATCCGAAGAAGGTCTAGAAGATGGTCCTTGAAGAAAAGAAGTTTGAAAAGTCTATGTTTTCTTAGACTACTTTACATGCTTAGAAGGAAAAGAACCTATGGATTATTGATAGTGGCTGCTCTAGTCATATGATTGGAGATAAAAGTAAATTCATGAATTTCAAGAAATTTGAAGGTGGTTCCATTACCCTTAGAAACAACTCAATTTCTAATTTTTTTGTTAAGGGTACTTTAAGTCTTAATGGTGGTAAAACAAAGAAACATGATGTTTTGTATGTTGAAGGTTTAAAACATAATTTGTTGAGTGTCAATTAGATGTGTGATAAAGGATACAAGTTATCATTTAGTTTTGATGGTTGTGAAATTAGAGAATCAAGTACCAAGGAGCTGATTGCGGAAGGAAGAAGGAAAAATAGTGATATTTATCATCTCAGTGAATTGAATGGACGTAGTTGTCTCTTTGCACAAAAAGACAAAAGTTGGCTTTAGCACAAAAGGTTAGTACACATGAGTTTTGATGATATTGTCAAGATTAGTTCAAAAGGGTTGGTTTGAGATATGTCAATAATTAAGAAACCTCAATGAACTAGTTGCATGCCATGTCATGAAGGAAAAAAAATGAATCAAATATCTTGCAAAGGAGTATTCCACATCAAAACCATTAGATTTGGTACACATATCTGTGCAGACCAGTGAGGACTAAGAGTCCACAAGGAGACAAGTATTTCATGATATTGATTGATGATTATACTAGGATGACCTAGATTACATATTGTAGAGAAGGGGGATTCACTACTCACGAGTCTCTTTATTCTCAAGAGAATCCCAGGGAGCAAACTATCGTAAACTACCTCAAGGAACATAGTGAGAGTTATAGAATCAGAAAGAGTAGGTCATAGAGGTTTTTTGGAAAAACTAAATGGATCTCGGCCAAAGGAAAATAGTGTGGAAAAAGGATGATAGAGCGACATGCTGGAGTCCCAAAGGCACACTAGCGTCTTGTACAGACTAGAAACTAAGAATATCACAAAAAAAGAGGTGACTACTAACAATCTGATTACTAAGAGCTTCTAGAATGTGAGAAAGTAGTAGAGAATCTCATAGAGTGAAATGAAGTAAAGTAAACTAAATTTAAATGATAAGACTAAGGAAGGAAAAGAAAGTTCCCATAATAGACCAAGTAATGAAGCCTCTAGCAAGTAGATATCTTCAACACCTACACACATAAGACTAAGGGGAAAATGTTGGGGCTGTTTAGGAGCTTGCATCAGTCAAACCCTCATTTTGGTGTTCCCACCTCCATGGATAGCTAGATAGATAGAGATAAATGATAAGAAAAAAAGAAATGAATGCAAGAGTGATAAAATAAATATGCAACAGATAGCGGATGTGAGAAACCCCAAGATGCTCAAAGATATAAGACACAAGATAGATATCACCTATAAGGCATGAGGAAGCCAAGGAGAAAGAAAAAACCATGAGAGCCAAGAGAGTCGCAAAGAGCTTTGTAAGAACATAAGAGTGCTTGAGGATGCTATAAAAAGCAAGAGAGTTGCACAAGCTAAAGATAAAAGAGGGAAAAGAGAGTGTATCCAAAAGAGAAAGACCCAAGAGAGACCTAATGAATTGAAAGAATCCATTTAAAAGAGAGAATAGGAGGGAAAAGAAGCTTCCTGAGCCATCACAAGGCATTCTAAGGTGTTATCACCCATAAAGGTAGCTGACAAGTGGCAAGGCACTAAAAAATGATCATTTGAATGTTGAAATGTCACAGGACGCTAGTGCGGCATGTGGACATCCACGTGGCATGCTAGTGTCCAACACACATCACACTACAAAATGATGAGAATGGGGAAATCACATGGCTTGATGAAAATATGATGCACAAAGGTAGCTACTAAAAGGGGGTCCCTAAGCATCCTGAGAGGGGAAAAGGATTATATAGGGGCTGAAATGAGCCTACACAAATGCTAAGGGAGTGGACAAAAAATTGGATACAAAAAGGTGTGAAATTGCAAGGGGTGAAATTTTACAACATTACATTTCCCCCCCGCTTTAGTGGGCATATGAATCTAAACTAATATGCACACTAAAGGAAATCTACTAAACATAAATAACATCATGATACCAAAATGATATTGTAGAGGAAGCAGATAGCTCTTTGAGCCAAGGAATCATGCCCTTAGGCTAAATACCTACAAAAAAAATGCATTAGACAATAAATATTTGCATAAGACAATAAAGTTAGAACATAAAAATCCATTACGTCATGAGGTTAGAACATATACATGAATAACACACACACAAAGACACATAGCAAGCTAAAGGATTTGAGTCAACAAAGTGAAAGAGACCTTCATGTAAAAGGTTGTCTCAGTACTATGTGTTGTCCCCAAATTAAGAAATAACACATAGAAGAATTCTTAAATGGAGAGAAGAATGTAAGGATTGATTGCTTCAAGAGAAGAATGCACCCAAAAGTCAGGGAAGCAACCAATGTCAAAGAGAGAAAAAGGTATATACTCAAGATGAAGAAGATGTAAGTCTTCGATTTGGTATACACAATTTGAGAAGATAAGAGAAGAGAATTTAAGAGATGGAGGGAGGAGATATAAAGGAATAAAAATTCCAAGAGAGATGGCTCTAGAGGTGCTCGGTCCTATGGAGATGTTGAAAAAATGAGCTGCAGACCCACATAAAGTGAAGAAAAGGCTCTACAAATGATCAGTCCTATAGAGTTGAACAAAGAGATATTACAGGATGAAAGCACTTTACAGGTTCTCAAACTTGCAAAGGAGATTCCCTAGAGGCTTGATCCTAGGGGGCCAAATATGAAAGGCTCCGTAGAGTCTGATTGGTCCTCACATATGCTCAATCATGCAAGGAAATATTGATGCAAAGAAGCTCTACAATTTATCGATCATGTAGAGCAAGACTAATTAGAGAAGTTGGTGGTTACTGCAAGTTGTGTTGCAGGATAGTCACAAAGAATATAGGTCTAGTCAGGTTTCCCCCAAGCTAGATGCCAAGATATAAAATAGGTCTAGTCAGGATGCCCCCAAGCTAGATGTTAATGAATTCATTTGAAGGAGAAGATTTCAAAGGGGGTTCCTTTGGTAGGGAACCCTTCAAGACACAAAGGGACCCATTCAAAGGAATGCTCCAATTGAAAGATAGAGAGAAGAGAGGGGGTCCTTAAGAAGGACACACATCTTCAAAACAAATTATCACTTCCCCCTAGAATACATGGGAGGAGAATCATGCAAGATACTATTGTGTTGCTACCAAAAAAAGAGTATGGTTACACATAATAGTGTATGACCATGAATGACAATGAGTAAGTAAAGCTACAACTATCACATAGTAGAAAACAACACAATAGAAGGGAGGTGTGAGAATCTCATTGTAAAAATGATTAGAATAAACAGTATAGAGGTAGACCTCCACATCACTTGTCATGCGAAGAAAAGGAAAATGCATCAAAAAATGGGAGTGATGAAACCATAATCAAAAAGTTGTATTTTATCCTTCAAGGCCTTACATTCACTAGTGGAATGGCCAAACACTTGATGGTAT
Organism: Sequoia sempervirens; assembly: GCA_007258455.2. Classification (NCBI taxonomy): domain Eukaryota; kingdom Viridiplantae; phylum Streptophyta; class Pinopsida; order Cupressales; family Cupressaceae; genus Sequoia; species Sequoia sempervirens. The sequence continues at coordinate 18,942 of VDFB02323456.1, read as the reverse complement.
GCACATAGAGAATCTTTTTCTTTATCATATTTATGAAATTTCTTATGTGTAGGAGGAAGAGTAATTAAGTGGGATTTAAGGAGCCTCAACAAAATATGCTCTTTCTCAGATAAAGAATGAGGAGTAGGAAGCAACCCTTTCTCTTGTGGAGAAAAGCTTGACTACTCAGAAGAAGAAGACATGAAGATAGCAGACAATGGAGGATGAATCAACTCAAGAAAACAAGATTGAGTAAAAATCATGCCAACATTCAACCATGGTTTTCATTTAGATTGTTCATTTAAGAAACCAAGTCCTGAATTACATTTATGAGGTGAAGATTCTATAGGGACCTAAATTCCTTGTTAGTTATGCCCACAACCTTTATGCCCATTTCCATATTTAGAGACAAGTTTAAAGACATGGCCATAATGTGTTTGCAAATCTTGAGAAGGAGGAGGTTCTTCATAAAGAGCATTATTCTAGCAATGGAGATTATACTCCTCTATGAGATCACTATCAACCTTCTTGATAGGAATTCTAGCATTAGCCTCTTTAATAGAGGTGCAATCATCTTCCTTAGAAGGGGGAGGATGTACATTAAGAACATTACAATTTTTGTTCGCATTATCCCGTGATACAAAAGAATAACCATCTTTGATGGTAGGGTCAGATGATGTTATCGACAATTTAAGATGAACAAGATTCACTTTGTATTCTCCCATGAAGAATTCAGAGAAATCCAAGGATCCCCAATCATCACCAAGACATGCATTAGATGTGGAATTAGAACTAGAAGGGAAAGACTTTGGACTTTTTGCTTTAGGTTTTTCTTCCTTAGGGAAATTCACTTCAGGGACAATATTTATAGATGGTATCACTGAGGAGCATGTCATCACATCAAAGGTAAGTGACAAAATATAATTCTCAAGAGTGGAAACAAATGAAGCTTGGCCAACAACTTCCAACTTGCAAGGGTGAATAACTTCAAGGTCAACTTTGACTATAACCACTTGATTGTTTACCAAAAACTTTAGAGAACGATGTAGAGTAGAAGTTACAACACCCATAACATGAATCGAGGGTCTCCCCAAGAGAATATTGTAGGGTAAAGGGCCAAGCATCACATAAACCAAGGTGGGTAAGGTAACAGGACCCAACCACAAAGGCAATATTATTGTGCCTAGGGCTTGTCGACCAGTGTTATCAAATCCATGGATGTATAAAGAAGATGCTAAAGAAGAAGTATCAATCTTAATCTTAGGTAGTAAGTCCATACCACACATGTTGAGAGCTCAACCGGTGTCAATGAGGGTACGTCTAATACTAATAGTATTAATGTTAACTATGATCATTAAAGGGTCCACTTGTTTCTGCATATCTGGGGGTGGAAGTTCTTGTGGATAAAATTGATATTCAATGAATTTGCATGAATATGATCTATCATCGCATTAACATCTATGATCATAGTAGATGCAAGAAAGAGGATATTTTGGAAGTATTCCTAAAGCATACCTTGATAAACCAAAGTAGTTTGAAGCAAGTCCCATAATGAGATCTTAGCCGTAGTGACACAAAGTTGCTCAACAAGATTGTGATCACTAGGTGCTTTAGTCATGGGTTTAGGTGCTGAAGGAAGACTTGGTTGAGAATGTGGTAAATAAATAGGTTGATTAACATTTAATTTATTTTTTCTAGTATTATAAGTATAGGCTACCACTCTATAAGAGGGAGATTTAGAAAGACCAGGAGAATCACTATCAAATGGAACACCATTAATATAACAAACCTTTAGGAGAAGGACTAACTAGAGTTAGGTAAATGATGGGTCTCTTAGGCCTTTTAGGGGTGGTAGAGACATAGATTATATTTAAAAATTCCTTACAAATCTTAGAGGAATCATTTGAAGAAATAAGCTCAACATCTATCCTTGAAGGATCCGATGTGAGAAGGGATTCATCATTCACTAATGCATCATCTCTAGAAGAGAGTGCATTGGAATGAATAGAAGGTAGATTAATATTAATAAAAGCATCAATGATTTCATCCTCTTGTGCCAAAATACCCTTAGAAGGAATTTTAGGAGAGGGATCAACAAAGAATAATAAGAAAGGAGAAAATAACTCACTTTCACAAGCTTGTAAAATAACTTCTTGAAGTTTCTTAAAAAAGTTGGAAAGAGATGGAAGGAAGAAAGATAGAAAGTACATTTTGAAATAAAGATAAAAAAAAGTTGTCCGAAGGCCGACGTATCACCCTAAAAGTACAAAATGTGGTTCGATGCATCACCTCAATTTTTTTTAGTTAAGGTTTTTTCACATCAAGTTCACCAAAATGTAGAGAAAGGGGATTCACTGCTCATGAGTCTCTTTATTCTCAAGAGAATCCTAGGGAGCGAACTACCCTAAACTATCTCAACAAATAGAGTGAGAGTTCTAGAATCAGAAAGAGTAGGTCATAGAGGTTTTTTGGACAAATTGATGGGCTCTTGACCAAAGGACAACAATGTGGAAAAAGGATGACAATGCAGCGTGCTCAATTCCCAGAGGTGCACTGGCGTCTTGTACAAACTGGAATCTGAGAAAATCCAGAATGCAAGAAATTAGTAGAGAATAACAAAGAGTAAAATGAAGTAAAGTAAAATAAATGTAAATGATAAGACTAAGGAAGGAAAAGAGAGTGCTCACAATAGACCAAGCACTGAAGCCTCCAACAAGTAGATATCTTCAACACCTACTCACGTAAGACTGAGGGAAAAATGTTGGGGCTATTTAGGGGCTTTCCTTAGTCAAACCCCTGTTTCAGTGTTCCCATCTCCATGGATAGCCAGATAGATAGAGAGAAATGATAGGCAGAAATAAAATGAACACAAGAGTGATAAAAGCAATCCCTGCTCAAGGAGGAGAACCCGTATCATGAAATAGAGATGCAATAGATAAGGGATGTGAGAAATCCCAAGATGTTCAAAGATACAAGGCACACGATAGATATCACTTGCAATGCTTGAGGAAGCTAGGGAGAGAGATAAAGTTGTGAGAGCCAAGATAGTTGCAAAGAGCTTTCTAAGAGCATGAGAGTGCTTGAGGTTGTTGTAACAAGCAAGAGAGTTGCAGAAGCTGGAGAGAAAAGAGAGAAAATAGAATGTATCCAAGAGAGAAAGACCCAAGAGAGACCCAACAAATTGAAATAATCCATTTGAAAATAGGAGGGAAAAGAAGCTTCTTGAGCCGTCACAAGGCATTCCGAGGCATTACCACCAAAAAAAGTAGCTGACAAGTGGCAAGGCACTCATAAATGGTTGTTTGAACATTGAAACATCGCAGGACGCTAGTGCGGTGCACAAATGTTTGTGTGGTGCACCAGTGTCCAAACACATCACGCTACAAAATGGTAGGAACGAGGAAAGCACAAGGCTTGACGAAAAGCTAATGCATGAAGGTAGCTACTAAAAAGGGGTCCCTGAGCATTCTAAGAGGGGAAAAGTCTAATTCAGGGGCTGAAATGAGCCTACACAAATGCTAAGGGAGTGGACACCAAAGTGGATACAAATATGTATGTGAAATTGCAAGGGGTGCAATTTTATGACATTACACATATATAAAAGAGAAGTCAGAAGCATTTGAGAATTTAAAAGCGTTTAAGACTATGGTGGATAATGAAACAAAAAGGACAATCAAAGTCCCAATATTAGATAAAGGTAGAGAATTTATAGTTGAGAAGTATGACAATTTTTTTGAAGAGCATAGAATCTGGAGGCAGTTCTCTGCCCCTAGAACTCTATATAAAATTGGAGTTGTGAAAATAAAGAACAAGACTGTACAAGAAATGGAAAGGTCCATGCTATGTCAAGAAAATCTATTAGATATGTACTAGAGAGAAGCTACACAGACAACTATGTATATTCTAAATAGAGTTTAGATCAGACATAAGACATAGAAGACTCCATATGGGTTATGGAAAGGAAGATTGACATTAGTAAGACACCTTAGGATATTTAGAAGCAAGTGCTACATCAAAAGAGATGAAGAGATTTTTGGTAAGTTTGATTCAAGGTCAGATGAAGGAATTTTCTTGGTTACTCTTTAAGAAGCAAATTTTATAGATGTTATATAAAAATGTTGAAGAGGATAGTGGAAAGTGAAAATGTGAAGGTTAATGAAACTACTTAGTAAACTACTATTTGGGAATTAGAAGATGAAGAAGAATAAATTATTAGCAACATTGAAAACACAGAAGAATTTTTTCCAAAAAATCCAGCCAAGTATGCTTAGAAAAATCACTCTGCAAGTCAGATCATAAGTGATAAAGATAGTGGGGTTCAAACCTAAAAAGGTTGGAAAGATCAGGAGAACAAGTACATTTTTCTTACTATCAAAGATAGAAATTGAAATACAATATGCAAGAAAATAACAAGGATGGATAGAGGCTATGGAGGAAGAACTAAATTAGACTGTGAAGAATGAAACTTGGGAACTTGTCCCAATGCCTAAAGCTAATAATACGATTCAAAAAAGTGGGTATTCAAAAACAATATGAATGAAGAAGGTGAAATGATTAGGAATAAAGAAAGACTTGTGTGTAAAGGGTATGTTCAATTTGAAGGTATAGACTTTGAGGAAACATTTTCTCTAGTGGCTAGACTAGAGGTAATCGGGAAGTTCTTAGCTCTCTTAGCATTCAAGAATTTCAATGTGTATCAGATGGATGTAAAGTCACTATTCTTGAATGGATAGTTTGAAGAAGAAGTTTATATTTAACAACAGGAAGGATTTCAGTGTACCAACAATCTCGATTATGTTTGCAGATTGAAAAAGGATTTGTATGGACTCAAGAAAGCTCCTAGAGCTTGGTATTCAAGGTTGGGTGGATATTTATAGAAGCAAGAATTTCAAAGAGGTTGTGCAAACAGTAATATGTACTTAAAAATAGAAGGAGAAAAAATTCTTTAATAGTTGTGGTTTATGTTGATGAAATCATTTTTGGAGGTAGTAGTGACGAAATGTGCATCAAATTTTAGAAGGCTATGTAGAATGAATTTGAGATCTCCATGTTAGGATAGTTATTTTTCTTCTTGGGATTGCAAATTGTTCAATCAGACAAAGGGATTTTTATTTCACAACACAAATACATAAAGGAGATGTTAAGAAAGTTCAGGATGGAAGATTGCAAACCTATTGCAACACCTTTGGTTACCAGATGTAAGTTGAGAAAGAATGATGATTCTTCTCTAGTAGATCAAACTCTATACCAGTCTACGATTGGCAGTTTGTTGTATGTGACAACATCCAGAATGAATACTATGTAGTAGTTGGAATGGTTGTTAGATTTAAGGAAACACTTAAAGAGACTCATGTAAAGACAATGAAGAGGATATTCAAGTATTTGAAGGATTCTAAAGAATTTGGTCTATGGTATCCAAAGAGTGAAAATTTCACTCTAACTGCATATACATATGTAGATTGGGTAGGATGTGTGGATGACTGAAAGAGCACAAGTGGTGGTGCATTCTTCCTTGGAGTCAGTTTGGTTTCCTAGTTGAGTAAGAAGCAATAATTAGTTTCTTTATCTACAACAAAAGTGGAATACATTGTTGAAGCATCATGCTACACAACATCATGTTGAACTTAGGTTCTTTAGATGAAGTAAAACTTGGAATAAATTAAGGTTGAGTTTGAAGATCTTATCACTATTATTTGTAATAACACAAGTGCAATAGAAATTTTAAATAATCCAGTGATGCACTCAAGAATAAAACACATTGAAATCAAATATCAATTCTTGAGAGAGAAGGTTGTAGAGAAAGAAGGAATATTGGGATATGTGGACACAAAGGAACAAGTTGTAAATATATTCATGAACCCCTTCCCAAGGAGACATTTGAGTTTCTCCATCAGAAGTTGGGAGTTTTTGCTCCCTCCTCTTGATTCAAGAGGAATGCATAGGGTGAGGGGGAGCTTGATCTCCCTACAACAAGAAGGGTTGGTACTCTTGTGGAGTGTTTTTAGAAGTAGTAGTGTATGGAATCAGGAGGAGTCTATCTGGGAAATAGGTTTACGGATGTTGCAATGTGCCAATATAAAATGGATGTTGATCCTTTGCCATTGATGTCAAAGGGGGAGAAAGTGGTGTCAAAATGTTGAATTGAGGAAATGCTAAATTAAGTAGAAAGTAATCTTAGAATGTCATATCTTTCATAGGGGAGTAAATTCTACAACCAAGAAATCATCTAGACATATTATTTTAGGTGTGTTTGGTTGCCCCAACATTTTGTTGTTTTCCATCAATGATAAAGGGGGATATTGTTGAACATAGGTTGTCATCGATATTGATGTCAAAAGGATTGTTACTGACAATGGTTATCAAAGGGTGTCAAGGATGTCAAATGTGAAGGTTTTCAAAGATGAAGAAAATTATAGGAGTACATGAATTGTCATTTGACTTAAGGTTTCAGAAGCATGTTGTTTGTTAGTGTGTAGACTGTCTAATCTATCATATCTTGTATCAAGTTAGTTGTGGTGTGACTTCCTTCATATAGTTAATTTATTTATTATACCATGTTGGGCATGCAGTCAAAATGTGTGTGGTGGTCTGGAAGGATATCTTTTGGGTATAGAGATTTATTAATATGGTTGGAATTTCTTTCAAAAATGCAGTATAGTTTTGTAGTTTGGAAGGAAACTTGTGTGTCTACACTAGTGCTGTTAGTTTCCTGAGTTTCCAGAGGTGAGGCTCAATGTGCAAGGATTTTGAAGTATCATAAGGTTCATTAAGCTATTCTAAGTTCGAGGCTTGTGTGGTAACAACTTGAAGCACGTGGAATTCAAAGCTTGCATGTGGAGTGAGGATAGGGCCTATTTAAGGTCCTTGTGGTGGCACAAGGTGTCAAGTTCTCTTGATGGCAAGTAATTTTGTGTTTGAACTGATGTATTACACATTTCATGTAATTTGAATTTAGGTCCACCTTATGTCATCTAGGTTTGTGTGGATCCCTAGTTGACATGAAATAGTGTTAATGTAGTGTCATGTATATATTTCAAATGTTTAGATTCATTGTAGAGTGTATGTAAGTGCAATGAATGGAAGGTATGCAAAAAAATTGTAAAGAATAGAGGGAGTGCCAGTATCAAAGGGTCATTCTCAGTGTGAGAGAGTGTCACTTATGTCTCTAGTGCATATCAGAGTTATATTTCAAATCCATCATCATTTTTTGTATTCTGGTAGAACTGGTGTTCTACTTGTTGTAAATAAGGGTTGGCGTTTCTTTCTAGTGGGGATTGTTATCTCTAGTAGATTGGTTCCTACAGGTTCATTTACAGATTGGTGTCTCTAACTTAGGTTGGTGCCTACATCACATTATAAAATTCACTTATTATATTCCTGCTTGTGAGTGTTTCTCACTGTGGTTTTCCCATCTTGGGTTTCCATATCTATTGTTATGTGTTACCTTGTGTTGTTCTTTGATTACTAGCTAGTATGGTTTAGTGCTCTTCATATTAAAAATCTATATAATATTTGTAAAGGTTTCTAGAATTTTTTTGATCTACTGATTCACCCCCCCTCTCAGTAGATTGTGTGTCCTTCATAAGGTGGAGGAGAAGAAAAAGGATATGTTGTATAAGGTGGATATGGAGAATGAGATAAAAAAGGAGGAATATGAACTAGACCTATGGTTGTTCATGAATAGAAACTTTGGAACTAACTTCATGTTTTAGGAGGGTCCATGTTTATCTCTGAATTCTTCCTTGGCTCTATATTTTCCCCTTTACATGATCATAACAAATTAATTCACTTATTGAGATCATCATCACAATATCCTACTATATTAATTTTTAAACTTGTAGAATATGTGAATACAATAGATGGGATATATGAAGAAGAGGCTTGCTTTTGTTGCCTTGCTAAATTGTCTTTAGAAGGATACATTTATTGAATCCATTTCTTTTTCCTTTGGAAAACATACTATGTTATTTGTCTACTATTAACCATCTCTTTTTCAACCCAACTTATTGGTGGAAGAGGTTTCATTTGAATAGTAGAAGTGAAAATAGGGCCAACAAAGTTAGATCCATTATCTTCTACACCCTCAATATCCCATTGTATATTATAACTTTCCACTCACTCCATGATCATTCTCATCTTGTCTCTTTTTCTAACCTTAAATTCAATTGCATAGATTCATTCGATAAATCTTCCATGTGAGGAACATAGCTATATGAAAAATATAAATTATTCTTGACGTAGTTATTCCTATCATTATTCATTCTACATATATAAAAAAATCATTCTCAATTTGGCCCATAAGGGAAATTTACATAAAAAATGGGCCACTTAAGGAACTCTAAAAAAACAAAAATTATCTCATATAATACAAATTATTTAAATATAAAAAATATAAATTACTTAACTACATGAGTTAATTAATTGCATTTTGTTTCCACAGTCCATAATAGTTAGCTTCAAGACTTCTGGATAAACTGTGTGCATTTTGTTCTCCTTATTTAGTGGTTGTGATTTTATTGGAATTAGTTTTCCTATTATTTATTTATTTTCCTTCTTTTTTCCTCTTTAGTTTATTATATACTAACCTTCCATTTCATAATATTCAAATATATTTATGTTTATTATCAATAATTATCTAATTTAAATTAATAAATATATGTTTTATTTTAATTGGTTGTTTCATTTCATCTTTCTTTTATTTTTGCCTTTTGAGTTTATCTTATTTTAATCTTCCAATTGATAATTATCTTTTTTAATTTTATTCTCTTTCATTCGTATTCATTGATTTATTTTTCTTAATTGGGGTTCTCATCTCTTTGTGTCTTATTATTTCAATTTATCTTTTCTTCTTCCTTTATATCTTTCTTTATTGGTTTCTCTGGTTGTGTTTTTCTTTGATTTAATCTATTTTATTTCTTTCTTTTATTTAATTATCTTATTCTTTGCTTCTCTTTATTTCTCACATTTGTTTATGCTTTTTGTTTCTTTTTTAATATTGTCTTTTAATTGGTTGCTCCTCATTCTTTTATTTTTTGTCTCTTTTATTGTTTTCCCTTTAGGTGGTCATTGCTTTTATCTTCTATCTTTTTATCTAATTTATTAATTTTCTTCTTTTGTTTGCCTTTCTTTTGTTTGTTTTAATTTAGTGTTATCATTGTTATACTTTTTGTCTCATTTTATTCTACTTCCTTCTTTGTTCTTGGTGGGGATTTCTTTTCCTTTTAACTTTAGCTTTTTTATACTTATTAGCTTTTTTGGGTTTTGTGCTTCCCAACCCTCTCACCTCTCTCCTATTTCTATCCAAGTCTGCTATCTCATCTTTCACTTCTCTCTCTTTCTACTTTTCATCCTGATGATGGATCATGGAGTATGATCCGAAACATTGATGTAAAAATATGCACACAGTTTATCCAGAAGTCTTGAAGCTAACTACATGAGTTAAGTTGGGACACACATTTCTATTATAATTCCTTAAAAAACTAATGTCCATGATTTTTTAAAAGTGATAACATATATTTCTATTATAATTTATTAAAAAATTAAAGTTCACTTTCTTCATTATTTATTTTTTATTTAAAAACTCTTAAACTCAAGTTTGGTAACTTATATTTCTATTATAATTTATTAAAAAGTCAAGTTCACTTTCTTTTCTTGATTATTTATTTTTATTTAAAAAGTGGCAAAGTAAAAGTAACTTTAGATATTTTATTTTTTACTTAGTATTTTATTTTATATATATATGATTTTACAGATTTAGATTTATTATGTTATGTACGTTTATTTAAATAAACACGTTTATAGGTTTTATAATAGTATATTTATATTAAAAAGTGCGCCCAGAGGAATTTCTTTTTCCATAGTCTTTGATTTTCATTTCTCGCAATTTTTTTGGTTTTAATTTTAATTTTTTCATCTATTTTTTCCTATAGTTTCTCCTCAGGATTTCGACTCTTTTTCTCCTTCCAACGCTTCCAATTTGTTTCGTTCTTTGCCTACCTGTCCCAACTGCCCTTTATTTCAACCTCTCTGTGCCAAAACCAAAACGAAATTAGAAAAATAAAAAAAAAAAAAATAGAAAATGATTGAAGCAAAAAGTGGAGAAAAATTAAAAATTATGGAACCATCGGAATCGAAGTGGAAAAAGAAAAAAGAAAAGAAAAAGCTAAGGAAAACAAAAGCATGGGATTAAACTCTGAAGATTGTCTCACATATTTAGGTATATTTTAAAATGATAAATATACTGATTTTAACATAATTTTAGATTTTATGATGAATTCTTTTTAATCTTTTATAAAAGACTTATAAATGATTTTATGGATTTTATCACTGTTTTTTTTAACATTTTTTATATTTTTTTTTTTCAAGAGTGTAAATATTTCTTTTAGGCCATAAAAATTTCTATAATAGAACTTAAGAATATAAATCTAAAAAACAAAAACAATATTTAATATTTAGAAAGATGAATGAGATAGAATAGGGTATGTAGAGTTAAATTAACCATCATGAGTTAATTCATAAGATTTTAGAAAGTTTTATTTTATAAAATAAATAATTTTATTTTTATTTTGGATGATGTCACTATACAGGTTGATGTTATCTTTTAGTTGATTTTTGATAACTTAAAAAAGCTAATGATGTCATCCTTAGGAGGCCCATTTTATGCAACTCCCAACTGAACAACCCTCTGCCATCTTGGCTACCATGTACCAAGGCCCACATGTACAGCAACCCAGAGCCATGGCAACATATACTCTCCAACTATCTTTATTTTTCTTTGATAATATTGTCATTTTCTTACATATTTCAAAATGATGAAGAAATCATTCTTATACCTAGCAAATTTGTATTGAGAACCTTCAAATCCACGAATTATGAGATACTTAAATTTAGGATATTGGATAAAGAAGTTTCTTTATTAAGTTATGAACTTTGATTCTTCAATTGAGTCTAAGTCTCATGTTTCCTTTGAATTCCCTCATAATTAGCATGTTGATGGCATCATTGAACCTTTTATAATATCTACTACCAACTTCATATTGATTTTGATGATAAAATTCATAAATTTGGATGGTATTATCACACATTCCCTATTTTTTTAGACCTAGCAAGATCCTCATAGGAGGAATAGAATAAAACTACTATGAAAATGTATAATTATTTTTCTCTAAATACTAACCAACTAATCATACAAATAAGCACATGATTTTCTTGCAATCATCATACTATGATTCATAATCATTTTTTAGGATAAACTAGCACATCTTGTACTTAAAATTATTATATTAAATACACCTTCCAAATAATGTGCTCTTTGCAATCCTATAGGAAGCTATCATTTTCCTTTCTTTGACATTTTTAATAAGTGATTTTCATGTGATTTATACATGTGCTATTATTATCTTAGAAGTAACGACTACTAGTGTCTACACTCAACTTACTAAATTGTTCTCTTGGAGGAAATATGAGAACTATATTAATATTATGGCCAACTAATCTAGAAATAACTATGTCATAAATGGCTCTCACCTTTAAAGTGTCTAGTGTGTAATGTTTAATCCATTCCAATATAAAATATACAAACTATTATATTATTGGGAATCCCTAAAATGTGCTAACCCATTCACAAAAAAATGATTCAACATTAGTTTTCAACTATTTTCATGTATCATGTTCTACAAATATTCCATATAAGATTGCTCAAGCTAATTATCTCCCACTTCAACTAGAAAATTATGAGTAATAGTGGAGTTATCAAAACCTTGGTACTTGTACTTCATCTTGGTAGGTTTGGAAATTAAGTAAAGGTAATGGGGTTGGGTCTTAAGAAAATGTTGGAGAACACAACATTAGAGAATGTTGTTTAAGAGCATCAGTAATATTCTTGGTACTTTTAGTTCATGAAGAAGTAGGAAAAATAATAGAAAGTTCACAACAAATTATTAAAGAGATTTAAAATCCAAAAACTCAACACCTTAAATAGTACTATGAGAGAAGAGAATATAATATATTCCTCTCATAACCAATCTAGAACAATTGTAGCAAAATTTAGTGGATAATGGAAATAGTAGGACATAAAGAAATACTTTGTAGTTTGAAAATGAATATGAAAAATGAATCCAAAAACACTTGCTTATATTGAAAAATTCAAGTTTGTTGCACTTTTAAAGAGATCGAAAACTTTATTTTCTTTTTGCAAGGTTCACAAACTCACAAACTTTAAGAAGATATAAATTTTGAAATATTTTAAGCTTTATCACCACTCTCTAGCTTTGATGTACTTTTATATTTGTTGAATATCTAGAATATTGAGAGGGGGGGTGAATCAGTATTCCATAAAACCATTCAAATAAAATCCATCTAAACATAATCACATATCTAAATAAATCAACAAGAGAGAACATGGAAACAAGACAATGCATCATCACACATGAACACCAAGATTTTTATGTGGAAAACCCTAAATGGGAAAAACCATGGTGATGATTAACTCACAATATATTATATTCAAATACAAGATATTACATGGCTCACTTCTAGGACTCACTGTCCTTGAAAGGCTCACATCCTGAATACAAAAATGGCTAACTGCCAAGATACAAAAGTTATGGCTCACTGTCAAGAGTATGAACTGATAGAATACACCTTCTGTGTGTAGGGTTCAATTCCAATGAAGCTATGAATAAGAAGTATTGCTTCTCACAACAGTTTCTCACAAATATATTTTGATCCTCAATTCATAAATTATTTAGGCTTGCATATTCAAACATCCCTTAATCCTCTTCGCACTTCACCACGCCTCTCTTCCTTCTCCTTCCCATATTCACACTTTTACACTTTTCCTCCTTACACCACACACACCATGCCTTTCTTCTTCAAAGAGCCTTACATATATATGCAAGTATATCTGATTCATCAATTAGGTCAACTTAATTAGATGAAAACAAAACAATAAAAAACACTCTTTTTGGCACCATGTATGATTTAAAACATTTTTATCCCTGTAGTGCATCATATCAAGTTGGCGTAGATCTATAGAAAGCATTCACAAAGTATATCTAGTCTTCTTAATGCATGTCATATGTTAGGTCGTCCAAGACTAGAACCTAAACACAAAAAATCCAAACCAACATACACTTCTCAAAGAAAACACCTTCCAGATCTGATATCACATCATTTTCTTATCACATTATCATCATAGAGACTACCATTAGAACCAAAATATTAGAATTATATCCTTAAGAAAATGTGGAGTCTCTCACACTGATATATGTAGAGCAGAGAAACAACTATATAGTAAAGAGTTAGACTCTGTCAATGATAACTTTCTACTCTCCACACAAAACTTCTTAAGATCCTGGATATAGCTATCTGAATGATTCATGATAACACGGTTAAGATATCAAAGTCATATATTTTCTTGCAGTGAATTATAAACTCAAAATCCAACACACTCATTTATTAGTAAAGAAAACTTTGGGTAGATATTGGCTTCGAGTGTACCAAATAAGCTTCTCCTACTGTTGTCACCAAGTTGACATCAATGAAAACATATGAATAGCTAGATCAATCTATATACACTTCATGCTCATGTTTCAAGACTCCATATTTCCAACAATCTCCCCGTTTGGCATTGATGGTAACATGTATATCAAAAAAAATTTAATACCAATAGAAGGCAACTAAATACTCCCCTTTTCAAAACTGTTCTTTTCAAAAAAAATTCCTCCATCTATCTCTCTATCTCTCCCCCTTTGACATCAATGGAAAAGGACATATAGGGGTTTGGAATATGTATACGCATCAAAAATTGACCAAAATTATGCTATGTACAAAAAATGAATGTATTAACCTGAAGAGGAGGAACCTTTGAGATTCTTCAGGGTATCCTTCCATGAAGCTTTTCCTTCTTCCCATGCTTCTTTTGTGCTTACAAGAGTCTTGTATATTAGTTCAAGCTTATTCAAAGAATTTATACCATCTACCAAAGTATTGGGACTAAGATTAAATTTTGATAGACCACCAATACTATCAAGAGCACTAGATACATGGATATTCTTGAGTTTTACCATATCTTTGAGTGCCACAAATTGCTTAATTACTTGTGTTCTTTGATCCTACAGAGAAAATGATTTGTCTTGAGGCTGCACAATGTAGGAGCATCTATGATTATTTCTATCATCTTCCAAGTTGTACAAATCTACTTGAGTATCCATCTGACTTTCACTCTTCCTTATCTTATCTCTTATATTTAGTGTACTGTTCGACCAATTCAAATAGAAAGAAACTAATTCCTAAGCTTATTCCTCACAAGCCTATACACCCTTCAATTCCTTCACCACTCTGCAATGTGCATTTGCACATTTCTTATTGAAATCTTCTAAATTATCTTCTGTAGATCTAATTCTAGATTGTACTTCTAATCTAGAGATATATGCTTTCAAAGAGTTAACCATGCTTCTAAGATTTTCCACAACTAATATAGATGAATCAAAGTAATCATCGGGGATTACCTTAGTGCCATAGAAAAATGGTCCCTTGTCATTTTCATGGCCTTTTAGGTCTTGTTTCATGGTGTTGGAACTATGTTGCTTTGATTTTATGTTGTATCATGGCTTGAAAATGCTAAAACTTAAAGAACGATGTCTTGTGAAAGTGTTGTGAAATTTTGTAAGACATTTCTACATTCTTCTAGACTCTATTTAATGCATTTCACCTAAAAACCACCTTTTCACTCATCAACAAGCCCTATTTTGAAGTGTTGTAAAGTCTTGTAACAAGCTTTCACACTCTTCTAGGCATATTTTCACTATTTACACCCTTCTCATGCTTTATTTTGTCCCTTTATGCCCTCATATGACTTAATTAAGTGTATTTTTGCATATTATCTCAACAAACAACATTAAATACAACATTTTTCCTGACACTTGTTTTTAGGTCCTAGGTGGGACCCATTCGCCATGGGTGACAATTGAGTCCCCCTTGACCCCAATTCAAAATATTTCAAATTTCCTTTCGAGGTTTTATTCAAAATCACTTGATGTTGGCCTGTGATGAGGTATCAATGGATACTAAGGCACAATAATTGTATAAATATGTGTTTTTCACCTCATTTTACATCTCCTACCATCTCTTCATTCATTCAAGCATTCAATTCTACATTTCAAGAATTCAAGCATTTTACATCAACAATTCAAGCACTTTTCAAGCACTTTGAAGTAGCCATTGACATTACTTCAGACTTGCATTATCAAGAGTTATGTGAGCTGATAGCACTTACATGTTATTAGTTTATCTTTCTCTTTCATTACATTATATTTTCAAGTGTTTAATTACCAAAAGTGGGGTTTGACCAAGGCAAACCCCTATTCACTAACCCCTAATCATTTTTCCCCTTTTTGCTTGTTTGTGTTGTAGCCCTTTGTTTGCATATTTGACAAGTTATTAGGTGTTGAAGAGTGATTTCCTCAAGTCAACCAGGGTGCTTCAAGTCAATTTGAGTCAAAATCAACCTTAGAGAGAGTTTCAATTTTGCGATTTGACTTCAACATCCTGACAAGAAGATTCTCGTGATCCGTGGCTGCGTGAAGTTGTTCTGCTCAAAAATTTGGGGAGGGAATGATTCGGCCACCCATGTGGGTGAATGGGTCCCACCTTAGGTCAGAAACTTGAGTTTTTTAGATTCCCAAATCCCAAATGTACATAAACCAGCCCCACAATTTTTCTCACCGCAGGACTGACCACACCGGCTAATGGATTCTCCCACTGTGAAAAAATTAGTGAATTTCACCAAAGATCCAAAACACTCCAGAAAGCTCTTACATTTCCCATCCGTGCACTTAGATTCATCTCTATAGAAGTTGCCAATAGTGATTCCCCACTTTCTTGAGATCCTATTTTTTGCTGAAATCATATATTTTTAGAAAAATATAATGATTTAAGCCTTGAAAGTTCCATTTAAAGGATTCCAATTAAAGAGGGGTTGTATCAAACCACCTTAGACTAATCCTTAGATAGAATATCGCTGTTTTAAAACTATACTTTATAATTTACAAGAGTCTCCCTACACCTCATCAAAATGTCAGGATAAAAAACCACTTTTGGATTTGTCTTTGGGGATCGTAAGGAATTCATTTAAAAATTTCATTTTGTAAGTATGTAGTCCCATTTTATAAGCTTCCAAAAGTATAATTTTAATTTAAATTAAATTTGGATTATTATATTTATTTTTATTTTCAAGGAATGCGTAGGGTTTCTAATGAAAAATCAAGCTCTTTGTTCTCAAGTATATATGTGGAAAAATAGAATATTATAATTTAAAAAAAAAAATATGAGTACACCAAATATTGAAGTCTTTGATCTAACAAAAAAAATAAAATTGAATTTTGATACATACAAAAAAAAGTTATGTGTTAGCCTACGTCTGAATTGTAATTGGTTTGACTTCAAAACTTGATTAAGGAAAAAATATTCAATAAAACACTATGAAATCAATTGGAAGCACTAGATATCATAGTTAGAAATCTAAATTCAAAAAAGTTAGAATTTTATCCTTCATGGAAAAAAAGTTGTGTTATACGGTGAGCGTCACTCCTTAAAAATGGTGTTTACTAAAAAAAATAGTTTTTGAAGGAGATGGAAAAAGAAGTGCAATATGATTCCAAATTTTTTGAAAAAAATATATTTAGGATCTACAGACAAAATGTCACAAATCACTAGTTTGCATCATCTTCAAATTCCTCATGGTTTAGCCGCTATAGGTGTCCGGAAGTGAAGATTTAGTTAGAAAAAATCAGTTTAGTGTCCAATTTGGCCAAAAATTGTAAACCACTATTGTGGGATCACCTTGTACTTTTTGTTCTACATAATTTCTTCATTTACATAGTTGTTTGCATATCACAATGTGTTTTCAAACATAGTTGCAATTGCACTTTTGCATTCATTTTCAGCCACCTAGATTAATCTATTGCATTTAGTTAACTTCATTTACATCATATCACATCACACACATCCTAATTTGAGTGATTCATAAGCATTTTTGGACCCTAACTCTCTCCTTTTAGGTGAAAAACCCTAGAAGTGCAAGAGTAGTCCATAGGGTCCCAAAAATCTATGTTTCATTTTGGTGAACCCGACTTTTGAACACTTTGATTTTTTGATTGCATTCACATATTTCATCTTAATTTACATTTGCATTAGCATTCAATTAAGAAATTGATTTGTTATTGCATTCTAGGACTTTTTATTTAGCATTAGTGAAACTTTCATTTAGCCTTCATTTTTGCATTACATCTAATTGAAAAAGTTAAAATCTGCATTTTGCATCTGAAAATTGCATATTTTAGAGCATTTAAATCATCTTAAAATTTCTGAAAAAACATTAAAAAAATTCATACTTGGACTCATTCGCCACCCAGGGCGAATTAGTCCCTCTGCACTTCTGAAACAACATTTATGCAATCTTTTTGGAATTTTTCTGCATTACACTTTTATGTTCTTGCATTCTGTTTTCATTCACAGATTCTCTGTTTGTCCTCATTTATTTCATTTTAGTTTATTTGCATCATGGAATTTTCTTTCAATTAGTTTTGGAATTCCTTAAAATCATTGGTAGACATGTCCAACTGTGCCTTTGACTGTGACCCTAATGATCTTGAACTCCAACATGCTCCTACAACTCCTAATGATTGTCCTCTTCGTGAAGTAGGCATCATTGGAGAAGATGATGATAGCATGCACAAGTTCTACAATGACTACCTTGACAACCTAGAGGCCAATGTAGCCTTTTACCCATCAATGAGATCACAAGACCTTCCCACTATTGCACCTCCAGATCACTTTGCATATTTACATCCTAAAGTCAATATAGGACCTAAGGTTCCTTCCTCAAGTGGACCTAGTTTCTCTCAACCCCCACAATCCCAACCATTCTATGAGCACACAGTCACAAACATTCCTATCAACCTTGAAGAGACTTATGGTAAAGGATTTACTATCTTAAGTAAACAAGGTTGTGACACAAAACATGAACATGGCATCAATCAAATTTTTGAACAATAACCAACTAAAGAAAACACAATAGGCCTTGGATATCATGATCCTTCTCATCCTGAGAGACATCCCCTTCAACCCAAGAGACTTTGGGATGTTGGAACAATGATTTTGAATGCTCCACCTAACTTAAATATTCTCCTTCCATGAGAGAAACCCTTATCTCCTTCTAATGATAAGGATGTTAGGATAACCATGGGTCATTGTCCTCCTCCTATTCATGAACAAGGAGAATCTAGCAAGCGAAAATGACCTTACAAACTCAAAAAGATTAAGTTTCCTACACATCCTCCACTTGAATGTGAATGGAGACTTCAACTCCTTTTAAACAAAGGTCTTATACTTTTACCACCTATGAATAGGTTGGTTATTCCTCCCAAAGACTCTAACATCCCATTTTACAAATATCATCGCATCCTTGGATACCGCGCTGAAGAATGTCAGACATACTGGATAAGTATCACTTCACTGATACCGACTACTTCCCCATCATACCTTAAAGCAAAATCCCATCCTCATACCATAGTTGTAGAATTCCCTATTCTCACTACTGCATGATCCTTTCACATCACCCACCTCGGATCATTCTTTCCTTTACACTTTGTGGAGGGAAAGACATTGTTAGCCTTGTCCTTGTAATGCACTTGTCTTTGTCTCTTAACTATGTTATTCCTTTTCCGCTTATCTCTTTAATATTGAGAAACCAATAACTTAGTTAATGGTTGACTTGCATTACTTGTTACTTTTTCTTTTTTCCTTTTCATGTTCGTATCGTGTTCCCCCGTATCGTGCATTTGATGTTTTCTCTATTTGTACACTTCTTATATTCATTATGTGTTGTCTTTTTTGCTTTTGTTTTGTGTTCTCCTTTTGGGGATGACACAAAGTGTAGAGATGCCCTAAGTCTCTTCCATG
>VDFB02323455.1:82485-112617 GCA_007258455.2 Sequoia sempervirens | reverse complement strand
TTGGAAGAGAGTGGTAGAGAGTAGGTGAGGGGGTGGGAGAGATTGGGAGAGTGGGAGAGAGTATGGGAGAGTGGGAGAATGGGAGATAGGGTGGGAGAGAGGGTGGGATCGAGTGGGATCGAGTGGGACAAAGTGGGATGGAGTGGGAGAGGGGGTAGGAGAGAGTGGGAGAGAGTGGGAGAGAGTGTTGGAGAGTGGGACATAGGGTGGGAGAGAGTGGGAGAGAATGAGAGAGAGTGGGAGAGGGTGGGAGAGAGGGTGTGAGAGGATGGGAGAGGCTGGGAGAGAGTGGGAGAGGGTGGGAAAGGGTGGTCAGCAACATACTTTCTTATTAGTCTTAATTTTCAGGTTTAATAACATAGAAACAAAAGTTTATAATAATTCCTATAAGTTAAAATTTGGCATGCCTAAAAATACTAACTTATTACTTTTCAATTTTGTTGAATTACAACAAACAAGGGCAGCATTCAAATAGTGATAACTCTTATGATACTAATCCAAATTTAAAACTTCATTATGATCCTAAAAGGGGAAAGAATGAAGGTCAAAACCCAAAAATTGATTTGTAAGAATCCCCAACATGAGTGAGCAATTTTTTTTTTGCAACTACACCAACTGATTTACCCAAAACAATAGTAGGCAAACAAAACAAAATAAAATAAGATAATTAAAAGAATACTAATTTATAAATTCAATTGAAATTATATTTAATCATATTAATGTTTGTATTTCAAAATCAAATAACAAGGCACATATTTAGAATATTCAAAACATTGCACAAATTCATTCAAAAATATATAGTCCCAACAAATAGTCAATATAGTCTACAAACAAGGAACAACAATAATTAAAATATGCATGAAAAAGAATAAATTGAAAATAATTTGTGCGGACATTAAAAAATGAGACCACCTATATTTTCAAAGGCAATATAGTAATAGAGGAGAAGACAACCAAAAGCACGAGTAGATTACAGTTTAGAAGGCTGTAGCAAAAGATAATATCTATGGAATAAAAATTAATTACTACCCATAATAGTTTCTACTATTAAATCTGGGAATATTAAGAATAAATAAAGATCAAAGTAAATTCTAGAGTCCACAATCCTTTAAAAGAAAAGATTTCGTAATTGTTAATGTTGAATACATGGACTGGCTTGATTCATAGCTAACTCAAGGATTTTATTGGATATCATATAACTAGATTTATTAAAAAATAAAATTTAATGCATGATAAGTTTCAAACACTGATTATGAAGATCTAATTTGAAAGAATTTAATATCAATAATAGTGATAGTCTGAAGTTAATTCCAATCACAATAGAACTCAAGTTTGCATCCATCATTTCAAATTTATCCACCAGAAAATTGATGTCTTATTGTGAGTTCCATAATTTCAAATTTATCAACTAGAAAATTTATGAATAATAAACATCCTACATTATATATATATATATATATAAATAAAAATATCTTCCACTCATTTATTATGATGACTTGAATACCCATAGTATACTAGTGTAAATACAAACTAGACATCAAACAAATATTACTTCAATTGATTAAACAAAACTCCATTATTAATGACTAGATGGAAACATAGTAGATATGGCTGTTGAAGATGCCAATAGATGCCGTGAATGAAATAATACTAGGCTATGTGACTTTGTGACCACAATGACACTATAACAACACTATATGTCACTGTATCTATACTTAGTGATACAGTACCAAAATGAAGTAAAGAACTAAACATCACACCAAAACTCAACAATTTTAGATCCAGCCTATAATTTACACACTTTGTATTTAAATAAAGGTTATTTCTTATCACTAGCATTACATTCTAAATTGGAGTTCCCACTACAAAGAAATGAATTGTTGCCTCTCTAACCAATTTTATTAACAAGAGTTAAAAGAAATAATTATCTTGTTCCATAGACCCTCATTGATGGAGGAGGTACACTCCACACCTCCCCATCCAAAAAGTTGTAATTGTTGAAACTTTTATATATTGGGAGAGGAAGAGGGAGTGGGGTGCTACCCATTTCTCCTCTTGGATAACTTGAGTGGAGAGGGGAGAAAGAAGGAGAGAAGGAGAGGAGTTCACTTCTTGGAAAGACAATGACAAAGGTGGCTTGGCTTGGAGAGGAAGGAAGAATGCAAGAATTCAATCCCATTGTATAACAGAAAAGAGATAAGTCTTTCCTATTTCCATCTGCCTTTGTCTATTGTTGTCAAAGTTGGCATATAGTAGGGATCATGGTTGAAATATACAAAGTAAAGAACCTAGATACCTGAAACTTGTATTATGTTAGTCTTATTCCTTGTAAAAAAAAATGGAACATTGTGAAAGAGCTCCATGTATCATCATGGAGCTAAGAGAATCACTTGCTCGGGGGTATGGCTAGAGCTCACAAGGCTCCATGATGCCATTACAGTAGGGTGGAGAGCAAGCCCTTATGAATTGATTTGTTATTTAGACAATTTCTATGAGTTGTTGTAATGAGGAGAGTTTAAGAAAATGCCTTGTCTTGTTGGAAAAAGAGATTATTGTGCTGATGTAGTTGTGTTTCCTCCAATTGATCAATCCCAGATACTTATGAAAAAATAAAAAAACCAGTAACTTATGGAAAGAAAAATAAACAAACCTTCGAAGCCCTTTTTGTTAATCAGAAGTGTTGTAACTTTATCATGAGCGAGATGAATAAAAATATTTTCATGTAATGCAGAACTATGTTGTTTGAAAAGCTATATATGATGTAAAGGAAGAATTCATCTCCATTGTATAAGTCAAATAACATTTTTATAAATATAAGTGAATTTTTTTTTTCAATGTTTCAAAAGGATACTAGTCCTTGCTTAAAATAATAAATGATCATGTTATGCTTATCTTTTCTTTTAAAGGAAAGACCACATGCTCCTAACGTATAACCTGAGGATATTTTCATTCACTTTTATTTTTGTGTGATGTTATATTGCTCTTGCTAACACTATGGATATTTTAAAACTTACAGGACTAAAGTTTCTTTTTTTTCCAGCATTATGGTCATTTCTGCTTCGAACGCAGGGAGTCAAATAGGCTATTAATATTATTACAAGTTTCATCATAGCAACTCAACTACTCATTGGTGACATAAGATTTCAATCGGCCCATCTACCTCTTGTCGTATTTCCCTAGTGATCATGGAGGGAAAATGCTCAATATTGACCTGTGAACGGACGAGCTTGCACTCTCCATCACTTTCTTTGTCATGAAGGTTCATTGTTCTGTATTTTTTTTTATAAACATCCAAGGGTAAAAGGAGGGCTACATGGCTTTAGGTTTATAAACAAATAAGAGAAAAAAAAAACATTAAGAGTTTAAAATAGATTTAGGAAATTAAATAATAGGAAATTAAATAAAAATAAATCTCTTTTGTTTAAATTATTATTTTATACATGGTATAATTATGTTAGTAATTATTCTTTAAAAATAAATAAACAAACTATGTTAATTTATTCATATATATAAATAATTAGGTAAAGGATAATTAAAATTGGTTTTAAATGTAAATATTCAAGATGGTATATATTATAGGATATGTTAATATGGATAAATAATTGATAAATTTTGATATTAAAAAAAAGAAGGAAATTGACTTGGGCAATTACTTTATGATTTAGGGGTATTTAATATTAATAAGAGGGAATCAATTTCCGAGTTGAGAAGTGCCATCAATATTAACCTTGATAGTAATATTGCTATTAATCCGAGCAAGCCAAGTAATTTCTTTTACTCACGCAACATGGAGGCAATGCCATTTATATAAATCTTTACATTTATCCATTGTCCAATAATGAATCAAGAAATATGCAATGTTAATACTGTGTTAAAATAAACTAAAAGTAGGGAGTTGTTAATTTAGTGAAGGGGCGGTATAATAAAACTAATGATATGATTAAGTAGTAATAACATTATTATTGTAAAATGGTGAATAAATATTATTGTTAATATTTTGGTTAAGTAGAGACAATGATATTAATGTTCAAATTGAGATTTTAAAAGAAAATATATTATTAAGATATAACACCTAATCGAATAAATAAATAGAAAAAAATAAATAAACCATGTTGGTATTGGGGTGGAGTAAGTGAGAACATTTCTAATACCAATGTGGGATGGATGATTGTTTTTTTTTTACAATATTGTCATGGATAGGGTTGAAGTGCAAAGTAAGGATAATAAATATTAAATGTTGAGCCTCGTTGAAGTGTATTTGCTTGGTCAAAATGACAATAATATTCACACAAGAATTATGTAACAATATTAGTACTGGTTGGATTGTTTGAACAATAATTATAAAATTATTAAAGTTTAATGATAACAACTAATGATAATTTTATTTGAGAATTTAATTATGAGGAGGTTGTTAATGATTAAATTTGTAGTTATATAATAATACCATTTTCAAGTTACTAAATAGTATTGGCATCAACATCAATAATTTGATTCAATAATAATATTATTAATTCTTGGGTTAAGGAATAATAATAATTTTGTATTTTATAATACTACTAATTAATTATGATAATATATTATCATTATTTACATATCTCTAGTATGTTTATGAGTATATGATGAGTTGTTGATAGGAACATGGTATACCTAATTGATCACTACTTAAAGATGTTATTTCGTAGATTATGGTCATAAAAATAAAATAAAATAATGGGAGAGAGTGGAAGATAGGGTGGGAGAGAGTGGGGAGAGTGCGAGAGTGGGAGAGAGTGGGAGATGGTGGGAGAGAGTGGGAGAGAGGGTGGGAGAGAGTGGGAGAGAGTGGGAGAGCATGGGAGAGGGTGGGAGAGAGTGGGAGAGAGGGTGGGAGATAGGGAGAGGTGGGAGAGAGTTTGGGAGAGTGGGAGATAGGTAGGAGAGAGTGGGGTGAGAGAGAGAGAGAATGGGAGTGGGAGAGGGGGTGCAAGAGGGTGTGGGAGAGAGTGGGAGAGAGTGTGGTAGAGTGGGAGATAGGGTGGGAGAGACTGGGAGAGACTGGGAGAGTGGGAGAGACTGGAAGAGACTAGGAGGGAGGGATAAAGAGAGTGGGAGAGAGGGAGGGAGAGAGTGGGAGAGGGTGGGAGAGAGTGGGAGAGAATCAAAGAGAGTGAGAGATGGTGGGAGAGAGGGTGGGAGAGGGTGGGAGAGAGGGTGGCAAAGAGTGCTAGAGTGTGGGAGAGTGGGATATAGGGTGGGAGAGAATTGGAGAGAGTGCAGGAGTGGGAGAGAGGTTGGGGAGAGTGGGAGAGGGTGGGAGAGAGGAGATGGTGTGAGAGAGTGGGAGAGAGGGTTGGAGAGTGTGGGAGAGAGTTTTGGAGAGTGGGAGATAAGGTCAGAGAGAGTGGAGAGGAGAGGGCGGGAGAGGGGTGGAAGAGGTGTGGGGAGAGAGTGGGAGAGAGTGGGTAGAGTGGGAGAGTTGGAGATAGGGTGGGAGAGAATTGGAGAGAGTGGGAGAGGGTGGGAGAGGTGGGAGAGGGTGAGAGGTGGAGAGAGGTTGATAGATTGGGAGGGAGGAGGGAGAGACTAGGAGGGAGGGAGAGAGAGAGTGGGAGATGGTGGGACAGGTTAGACAGGGTGGGACAATGTGGGAGAGAGTGGGAGAGAGGGTGGGAGAGAGTGGGAGAGGGTGGGAGAGAATGGGAGAGGCTAAGAGAGGGCAGAGAGTGGCTAGAGATGGGAGAGTGGGAGATATAGAGGGAGAGCGTGAGAGAGGAGGAGAGAGGGTGGGAGAGAGTGGGAGAGCATTGGAGAGGGTGGGAGAGAGTGGGAGAGAGTGTGGGAGAGTGTGGAAGAGTGGGAGATAGGGGGGAGAGAGTGGGAGAGAGGGTGGGAGAGAGTGGGAGTGTGGGAGAGAGGGTGGGAGAGTGTGGTAGAGAGTGTAGACAAAGAGAGAAAATAAATCTACTAAAAGAAACCAACTTTCTAATAACGCGAGCGTGTTTTGAAGAAGTAGAGAGATGGTCGTTTTAGCAAGAAATAATGTGCTCGTGTTATAATGCGAGCACGTATTGTCTTTCTCTAAAAAGGGTGAAAACCCACAATAGACTCGTGATGTCAGCCCACATTGTACATATTCTCTTGGTTCTCCACATTCTCCAACAAAAAGTAGTTTTTTGATGATTGAGTGAACTGTGCATGCATGATTTTTAGATTCCACCACCTTTTTCATGATCTTTCCACCACCTTTACATGAAATAGCAGAGTTTTCACTTTGAAAGGCATATAATATCAATTCAACTTTGAATTCTAGTGATAACTGATATACAATTGAAATTTGGAGGGGAACAAACTTTTGAAAAATTCAAATTGTTGAGGAGTTTGAGGAAAGAAGAAGAAAAGGCTACATAATTGGGCATAACTCCTCCATTTGAAACTTTGGTTTTTTAGGTATGTGAAGTCTTTGTAAATTTTCTTTCATTCTATTATGGCTTGCTTTCATTTTGGTTGTTTTGCATATTCCATGTTGATCATTGTTGGTTTGTCATGTTACAACCTTAGGTTTTCAATGGACATTTTAAATTACACAATTCTATACACTTTCCAATTACATTTTTAAACCACATCTCTTTGAGGCATTTTGTTATTTAACAATTGACTTACTTTTTGTATGCACTTCCAAAGCTTTCACTGAGGTATTTTGTCAAACAGTTATACAAACCAGTTGATTTCCTTGTCTATGCTACAAAATTTTTATTACATGTCTCTAAAAATTGGAATATACTCCTGATGTAGTAGGGGGAGGCCTGCAACATAGAAACACAAAACTCCAATCTGCAAACACAATTTTCAATTTACAATTTCATCAGGACCTCTTCATTAAGCAAATTCACACTATTCCTTGTAGCATATCAAAGTCACTCAATTAGGTATAATTCCACTCACACAACTTTTAAACTCACAACACAACACACATCAGGGACCCATTACAAATCCTTTCAACATATCGAACAATCACCAATGCTTGTTGAGTACCAAACTGCACAAATCAAGTTTTCTATGCTTTTAAGGGCCCAAATTAGCCCACTTTTCCAAATCTCTTGAAACCTTGAGGAAATAGTTTATATCTGTAAAAAATTCAAATTCCTGCATTAGATTGCAGAGATTCAATCATTTACCACACAAACCATAAAACCCTCTCCCTAGGCTTAGAAACCCTAGGTTTTATTAAAAGTAGCACTTGCCAAACACTCCAAAACTTGAAAACTATTCAAAAAAGCCTAAAATACCATGCTCATGCTCAATCTACCATAAAATAATGCTGCCCAACTCAAAAACTCAATTTCACTCATCAAAACCTCATTTTTCTTAAGGAAAACTCAACATTTCCTCATTTGGTTTGACACCCAATCCTCTTCCAAACGTCCCCTGATCTAGTTCAATATTCCTCCATGAAAAACCTATTGTTTCCAATCCATCCCATCCAGTTACAAGCCTTATAGTAGGTGGGATGGAGTTAATACATGTTTGAGGTTTACAAACTTACAAAAAACCCTATTTCAGCTAGTTAGAGAAATCTGAAGATAAATCACACAAAAGTTAATGGAAAAAACTCAAAATGGTTTCAAATGAGAGAAGACACAGTATAATATGTTATTCCACAAGGAAATGAATCAAAAATATGTTGTACGACCTTTTCCAACTGCTACTATACTGGATAATATAGAAAAAATGGAGAAATTCTAAGTTTTATTGTTCAAATTCTTCTTTCCAATCGAAGGATCATCCTCCTTTCAAGTTTCTCATTTCCTTTTATAATGTTTCCCTCCTAAAAAAAGCCACTTAAACTTCCAAAACTAACATTTAAAAGGGGTGACCATTGGTCTCCCTCTTTAATAGACTTTTACAACCCTTCACTATTTGTTAATTTGACAACTTAGCACTTTTTGCACATTTTGAAAATTCTACTACCTAGACCCCTAAATAGTATTGAAAAAATGACCAATTACATTACCACATGGTCTTATAGACCTTATTAAGAAAAAATTCCTCCAAAACTATAATCTAGACCTTATGACCTAAAATGGATTAACAACTTTTAATGGTGCTCCTGCACCAACTCCTCCCACATTGATAGCACCAATTTAAACTATTTTGAGGAACTAATATTCATCTCATTACCATGATACAAGTAAAATTATCCATCATGCCAAAGAAATGAACAAGGAAAAAACTAACAGACGAACAACTCCAAACCTTCAAAGAAAAGGAGAAATTATGGTTGAAGGCATATTGTGAAAAGAAGAAATTGGAAACAAGCCAATTGAAGAGGAACCTCAACTGTCAAAAGAGAACAAAATTTTGCAGCACAAAGGGAACAAATGAGAAAGCATCATGCTAGGAAAAATTTAGATACCATATTTGGAGACACACCCTCTACTGCAAGTGAATATGAAGGGACACCATTAAGCACAAGTGAATATGGAGGGACACCATCTACCGCAAGTGAATATGGTTGGACACCATCCACCACATCTCAAGTTGAGAGTACATCATCACTCGGATTTGACGAAGAAGATATGCCATCATCCCCATGTGAAGATCAAGGTATTTCTTCTACTCCACCCTCGATTGAAGGTACGCAATCTAGACCACCTCAATTAAATATTGATGAAATTGCTAATGTTGAGATGTATGTACCTAGGAGAACACCTAGAATTTTGCGTAGAAAGCCAAAGTATTTGATTAATATTGATGAGGATATTTTGTAGCAAATGGAAGGTAAGATTCCAGAATGCACTTGTAAAATCGATATGCTGATAAGATTTGGAAAATATTCTTTGGAAGGCTAAATGAGACTGCAAGATGTCAACTATTTGTTGAAATGATGCGGGGTTTAAAGTACAAAAACATCATGAAGACTCTTGGGTTGAGAACATCAAATGTATCAAGTGAAAACACTATTGTGAAGAATATAATGGATGCTTATGAGAGTGTGGGTAAGACCTCATGCTTAAAGGATAGTAATGTCATTTGATGTGTCATTACATCAACTTTGGTAAGCTATCAAAAAAAGAGAGCTTATCTCATTAAAAAGACAAGTGAACAAATGAGAATTAGTAGAAAAACTTTATCAAAAGTCATTCAAAGGTGGCAAAGAATTGAGGGCACCGATTCAAATGAATTATGGGCATTCTCGAGGAGATTGCCACATAAAGATAAAAAAGTTATTGAATAATTGAGAAGACTAATTGAAGAGTATTGGAAGAATAATACAAGGAAATCTCTGAATCAAAGGGATGTTGTAAGAAGGAGAATTGGTAGTCGGAACCGTGAGCCACATCCAAAGCATTTTTTGGATATGATTTAAACCCAATTTTTTCATAAATTTCAAAATGATTATCCTCAAATTAGTATTTCTCAAATATTTTTTGAAATGCTTAAACCTTTTTATGTCAAGATAAATCACACATGCATTACTTGTTGTAGACTACATATTGAATTCTCTAACCATTATGATGTTTATCATTCTATATGTTTAGATTTGAATACTAACGATGTTTTGTAGGATTGTGGCATAGAAGCCCCACCAAAATCTTCAAGAGATTTCTTATCAAAAAATTTATGTGAAATAGAAGATGGCCAAATATTCTACAGTATAACATGCTTGGATGGTTCATGTGAGTGTTACGGTGGCTTGCAATGAATGCCAGTATGTCAACATATGGAATGCACAAATGAGGTGGGACAGGAACTAGTAGAGTTCAGGAAGTATAAAACAGTGGAATATTCTACAAAAGATGGGTCTCAAGAAAAAATGTGTGATTTGGTTATTCAAAAGACTTTAGTGTATCAGTTTATGTCCCTGTTTCGTGAGAATCTAGTGTATGAGTATGCAAGGCATACCCATAGAGCCCAATGGATGGACACACAATTCAAGCTATGCAAGGACACCTTTCCAGTTGGCAACATAGTATCATTGGTTGACTTTGCAGAGAACTACACTCTACACCCACATCGTGAGGTGCAGTCACAGTATTACAACTCCACATAGGTTTCGATATTTGTGCACATAGTATTCATTCATGCAGTTGATAGTTAGAGGACCAAAGGAAGGTATTGAGGGAGTATCACTTTTATATTATTGATGATCACAGACATTCTCCAGAGTTCGTGCAAGGTTGCTTCCAGATGTTCTATAGTGATTTGGCTTAGAGGGGCATAACATATGGTTAGCATATAACATGGTTGGATAATTGTGCAGCAAAGTTCAAGAACACACGTATGTTCTACTGGTTGTGCAGGATGCATCTCACTACATGTGTTAAGCATATGTGGAACTTTTATAAGTTCGGGCATGGAAAGGGGGAGCATGATGGTGCAAGATCATGCGTGAAAACTAGAGTATTAGCATGAGAAGAGTTAAAGTATAAAGATAGTGCAAAGTTGACAGATGCAAGATCAATCGTCGAGTGGTGTAATGCTTCAATGGGTCTAGGTAATGAAGGTACATCTTCAATTCATATATTTTTTGGTTGATGGATGATACTAACATTGCACCATATGTGGATTTTTTTACACTAATAGGATCAAGTGAGCTACACTCTTTCCTTAGCTCAAATGTAGGTTCATGGAGTATCGATACACGTAAGATGGCATGCATTTTTTCTTCATGTACAATGGAATCCTGGAATGATTGTGAGTCAGGGGAGTGGGTTGACAAGTTATCTTAGCCCACTTCACACGTATCGCCCTCTGATGACATTAGAACTAACACAGATGGAATCAACAGTCGACTTTGACCACATATCAGATCTAGTTCAACTAGGTAATATATCTACTTGCTTAGTTTTTGAAATTCCATATTATTATCTTACTTTATACTGTATTCATAATGTTGACTAATTTCAAGAGATATGCCACACATATCAATGCAGGGCATGTTTATGGAGTTATTGTAGATGAAGACAATGAAGAGGGAATAGACTATTACTTGTGTCATTGTGTTGAGGCCAAAAATAAATTGGAAGCCCCAGTTATAGATGGAGAAAACATCGAATAACCTACAGGATTAGTTGTTGTTACTGGAATGTGGCTCAATTATAGATGGAGAAAACATCGTTACTCAAACATTGTCATGGAATTCAATGTTTGTTTGACCAAATATGGGGGTAGAAATTTGAACAAAACCTTGTAGAAGGTCCATGAGTCTGACCATGAGGCAATACTTGACACAATAAAGAGTATAGCAGACCTGGATGGTTCATTGGATTAATTTGTAAGTATATGCACAATGGTTCTTATTAATTTATAATTGTATGCACATTAATTTGTTTGATGCCAATTCTATCATCTTATTTTACTTTGTGTATCTGTAATCTGGTAAACATTGATTGGTGTCCCCTTGCAGAAAATGCAGATTTATGAGTCATCTAAGAGAATCTCAACCAGAAAAGCAATGCAACATCCTTATTTTGATGATCTTGACAAATCTCAATTATGATTTTAAGCCATTAAAAAAGTGTGTGTGAAGCTTGGTGAGGGAATTTGAAGTTATTCATTTGAAGTTAACCTTATCATGAGAACCTATGAAGTAGACATTATAAGAGCATCTCAAATTTCAAGATATTCTATTCATGAGAGTTGTTGTGTGCAATAGGTATCTTGGAACTCCCAGTGAAGATGTATGATCCTGGGGTGACTAAGTTTAGAGACTGCCATGCCTATCTGTAATTTCCTTCCATATATTTTCATTTCATTTCCATTTTTCATGAGTTGTTTCTTTTCTTCTTTTACTTTGAGTATCTGTAACTAAACTACTAAAAATTGATTGGTCTCTCCTTGCAAAAAATGCTGATTTTTGAGCCATCGAAGAGAATCTTAGCCAAAAAAGCAATGCAACATCCTTATTTTGATGATCGTGACAAATCTCAATTCTAATTTGAAGCCATTGTAAAAAATCATGTGAAGCTTTGCGAGGGAATCTCAAGTTACTCATTTGAAATTAACCTCATAATGAGAACTTATGATGTACACATTATAAGAGAATCTTGAATGTATGAGTGACATTGTAAAATATTTGTGAGAATAGAGTACCTAAGGCATTGTAATGAGATTTACTGAAATATTGAAATTTAGTGCAGGGGCACCAAGGTTATTTAGCAAATTTGGTTCATGGAAGTCTTAAGTTAGTTTTGTGTTTTGAGTTTTGTCAATTGAATAAGGTCATATTAGACCAATTGATTTATAATGTAATAAATCATGTTAGTTACAAAAACAACAGTTAGGCATGATTGGAAAGATGTAGAATCATTTGTAAAGGCTATTTAAAGCATCTTGAAGGCTCAAACACAATGTAATTTTGGTGCAGGAGCACCTAATCTCCTAGTTGCAAAATTTCACTTTTTGAAGGTTAATAGGTGGTCAATAGATTAGATTAAGGTTTTTTGTGTTTATTTATGCTAAATAAGGTCAAAAAAGACCATTTAAGGTGTATTAGGGTGATGTTTTGAGACTCGGTGGTCAAATGTGCAAAAAAATGCATTCTTGCTACAAAATTGTCAATATTTGAATTTGTAGCCTTTTGAAGGAAATTTTTTGAATTTGGTTGTAAATGTGCAAGAATTGGGTCTAATAGGTTGTAAATGTGCAAGAATTGGGTCTAATAGGTTGTAATAGGGTGATTTAAAGGTGTTTGAGTGATTTAGGAGTCTTTAGGGGTCAAAATTATTTTTTTTGCAAAATTCATGTAATGTTGTCATGTGTAAAAGGTCTAAAATGCAACTTAATGAAGATTAGAAGGTCTTAATGATTAAAAATAAGTTATGGGAATTGGAGGGAGTTGGAATGAAATCAAAAAATGTATAATAACCTTTAATTCCTTGAAGGAGACGTTGTTGGTTGATTTGTAACCCATTTTTTATCAAGAAGAACGTTATTTTTCATAAATTTACTAGTTTTTCTCACTTTTCTTGTTGTCATACAATCTGTACGGATGCTAAGATGATCTGAAACCTATTGGATGTTGTATATTGATGAATTAGCTTTCATTTTCACCTATTTAGAGGTTATAACTCTTTGTATAGTGAAAGTTATCTTAATTTTACTGCTGCTACCTACTTTCACAGTGTTCTTGGATTGAAGGGTTTCATGATGTAATTCAACCCATTCCACTTTTTGTGCCTACTGTAACTTGTGGAATGGGTCCTCTAACTTGTAAAATACATTGGGTGTTTGGGATGAAG
Source organism: Sequoia sempervirens (assembly GCA_007258455.2). Lineage (NCBI taxonomy): Eukaryota > Viridiplantae > Streptophyta > Pinopsida > Cupressales > Cupressaceae > Sequoia > Sequoia sempervirens. The sequence continues at coordinate 99,397 of VDFB02323455.1, read as the reverse complement.
TTCTAGGGCTATAGCAAGGTATTTTCATGATGAAAATGAGGGTTTCAAGTGGTGTTTTGACAAAATGTGGGAAGGAATTGATGCAGAGACAAAGGTTCTCAACATCCAACCTAGTTCATGAAATAGAATACTCTTTCTTTGAGGCAATTTCAACTACTCATTCTTGAGAAATAAGGCTCCAAAGAGGCCAATATAACAAAGCATGTACCCTCAAATCAACTCCAAAACCACAAATAACTAGAGGCAACATTGAATCAACTCATAAAACTATCAACTCAATCATCTTTCTCAAGAAAAATCATCTATTAAAGCAGCAAATACAAAAACCCATACTCAAGGCTTGAACAAAGCTCCATTCAATGAGGGTTTGTAGAAAGTATGTCTTCTAAAACTCATACCAACTTGCCACACCTTCAATCATACTGGAATATGTCTGCACAAACTCAAACAATCATCAAAAATTGCTTCCCCAAAATATTTCACACTTTTCCATCCTTGAACCTCTCAAATTCACCCAAAACATGCAATTTTAACAACTAGGGCAGCCTAGGGCATCACCAAAAATATATCAAACCTTATTCAAATTCTCAAAAACCTTGGATATAGTAAGAACACCTCAAAATGAATCTTTCCACAAATTTTTAGAAGTTTCCACTGTACAAATTAGAAGAAATCACATTTTTTTGTATGCAACCCCAAAAACCCTATGTTCAGAACAGTTTTTAGGAAATGACTTGTTTGACCCCTTAAATGGCATTATAAAAATTACTGGTAAAAATATTTTTTTTTCACCACATCAATATCTTTCCATAAATCCAAGTTTTAGGTCTGTACCATTCCGTACTTGTCCGTACTAACATGTTTTCTGAACTACAATTTCTGAAAAATGTTTTCTAAACTGCCTGCCTACACAAAAATCATCATAACTTTCTTATTACTCAATTAAAATGAATGAGACTTGAACCAATGGAAAAATTATTCAATAACCTACACCATAAAACTACTTTCACAAAGTTTTCAGGCCGTACTAAGCCATACAAGGCCTGGAAACAGGGAGAAAACTGTTAAAACTTTAAAATAGGGTATTGAAATTGACAAAATTGATTCCAATTTACATTGCCTTTATTTGGCTCACCTCTCCAAGGCTTAAATAGATGCTTACAGAATAAATAATTACTTCCCCTTCATTTCCAACCAATTAACTACCCTTTACAACCAACCGACCCTTCATATTCTTGCTTTTGTTCACATTTTGCACTTTTGCAATTTTACATGTTTTGCAACTTTTGCAACAAATTGACTCAACCAACCCCTTAGTGATTTTAAATACATTAAAATATAACCACCCAAGACCTTTTACAATGCTTTTACATACATTTTACATTCAAAGATTCAATTTTTGAAATTTATCCTTTTGAAGGCATTTGTGAGCAAGGTTCTCCTGCACCAGGAATGTCCATGTAATGTATTATTCACCATGTGTAGGGTCTGGTAAGTGTGTTTGATGCTTTGTTTGGGTCTGACAGGTTCAAGAGGTAGGAGTTTCATTAAAACCCCAAGTATTTTGCTTGAAATCAAGGGTTTGGTGTATTAGGGGTCTAAAGGTCTTGGACCTAGAATCAAATCCTGGAATTGGAGGTTTTGACACATAACATATTGTTGTTTGAGGAGTTTGAGTGAAGATCTAGTGTTTAAAAGGTCATCTCTTTGTAAGTAGGACTAATTTAGTAGCCTTTGTGCAAGGTGTTCTATTGGATCTTAATGATGGTACAAAGAAACATGGTATGATCTCTTGGGAATTTGTCTTAGGGTCTGTGTTAAAGCTAGATTGATGTTTGGTTGGCCATTGGATGGCCTTCTCTAAAAGATGAGCCCATTTGATGAGATTTGGAGACTATAAGCCTATTGTTGTTAGTTGATTCAATTTGAGTGATTATGATTTCAAGGTTGGTGTTTTGTTGAGGTCTAAACATTTTGGTCTAATTTTGAGTTTCTCCACCTTGTCTCCATCAAATTTTGTTGAAAACCCATACCCTCTTCTTTCACAAGTTAGGAAATGGTTTATTGAAAACCCATACTCCAAACCTTCCCATATCCAACCAAAGCCTAAAAAACCTTCAAAAAGGTCTACACAAGCTTAAAAGTTCAAGAGATATCGTTGCCCCCAAATATTTCTTCAAACCCTAGCACTAAACCACCATTTTCCACTCAAAAATGCACCATTCGACATCTACGGCATCACCTAAAAACCCTCTATTCACCTCCCTTGTGCACAAATTTTTTCACACATGTATTATAACCCTAACTAAGTGTTTCCATCAAGTTATAGAAGCATACAGTGGGTGAAATGCTTAATATGACATTTTAATGCACTCAAAACCCTTAAAACAGGGTATACAGACCGACCCTCAGTAATTGGCTTCTAAAATGCACAAAATCACTTGAAATCATACCAAACCAAAACTAAAGTATAGTTAAGTCTTCTGACCACCAAATTCCATCAAAAAGAGAGCACAATCACCTTGTATGAAATTGTACAGTTCAAGGAAACATCAGATCCCAAACTGGAAAAGTGTAGGAATCTTTGACGGGGTATTACTCGGAAACCATGGCACTTACAAAATCTTTTTCTCAACCTATGAGATCATGTTGGGTCCCTCTACAATTACCTCTCTCGATTTTTGTTATCTAGGAGTGGTTTTCCGGTTCCGTCCAGTTTTCACTTCATGTAAAAAGTGTTAAATACAAGTAGTGGAAAGTTGCAAAGTGATGCACCTTTCGTTTTGCAACTCATGTGACCAAATGGGTTGTCCCAATGCATCTAAATAGGTATGTTTATGCTAGGCATGCTCCTCTTTTGCACCCAAACACACAAAATCGCTCTAAGCTACATTCAACCAGATCGATCCCTTAAGGGTCTAAAGTGCAAAATAGCTGCAAACTTCATCATGTTGTTACTTCGATACCATGATGCTTAGAAACTTCTTGTCTAATTCTATGGGATTGTGTTGGGTCCCTCTACAATAACCTCTCTTGGTTTTCGCTATCTCGGAGCTATTTTCCCGTCGTGGCCAATTTTCACTTTGGGAAAAAGTTGTCAAATGCAAGTAGTTGAAAGTTGCAAAGTGGTGCAACTTTCGTTCTACAGCTCGTATGACAAAAAAACTATTCCAACGTGTCTAAATTGGTATGTTTATGCTATGCATGGTCCTTTTTCACACCCAAACACGCGGAATCACTTCGAGCTATGTTCAACCAGATCGATCCCTTAAGGGTCCAAAGTGCAAAATGGCTACAAAATTTAACATGTTGTTACTCAAATACCGTGATGCTTATAAACTTCTTATTTGATCCTATGGGATCATGTTGGACTCCTCTACAATAACCTCTCTCAGTTTTCTCTATCTCAGAGGCATTTTCCTATGGTGGTGAATTTTCACTTGGAGAAAAAGTTGTCAAATGCAAGTAGTTGAAAGTTGCAAAGTGATGCAACTTTCGTTCTACAGCTCGTGTGACCAAACAGACTGTTCCAATGTGTTCGAATAGATATTTTTATGTTAGGAATGGTCCTCTTTCCCACCCAAACATGTGGATTCACTCTGAGTTACGTTCAACCGGATCGATCCCTTAAGGGTCCAAAGTGCAAAAAGGCTACAAACTTCAACATGTTATTACTCGAATACCATGACACTTAGAAACTTCCCATCTGATATTATGGGATTGCATTGGGCTCCTCTATAATAACCTATCTCGGTTTTTTCTATCTTGTAGGAATTTTCCCATGGTGGCGAATTTTCACTTGGGGAAAAAGTTGTCAAATGCAAGTAGTTGAAAGTTGCAAAGTGTTGTAACTTTCTTTCTGCAACTCGTGTGACCAAACAGACTATTCCAACACATCCAAATAGGTATGTTTATGCTAGGCATGGTCCTCTTTCACACCCAAACACACATAATTGCTTTGAGCTACGTTCAACCAGATCGATCCCTCAAGGGTCCAAAGTGCAAAAAGGTTGCAAACTTCAACATGTTGTTACTTAGATACCGTGGTGCTTAGAAAATTCTCATCTAATCCTATGGGATCACGTTGGGCCCCTCTATAATAACCTCTCTCAATTTTTGCTATCTCAGAGGCATTTTCCCCTAGTGAAAAATTTTCACTTGGGGAAAAAGTTGTCAAATGCAAGAAATTGAAAGTTGTAAAGTGGTGCAACTTTCATTTTGCAGCTCGTGTGACCAAACAGACTATTCCAATACGCATTCAAATAGATATTTTTACGTTAGGCATGGTCCTCTTTCACACCCAAACATGCGAATTCACTCTGAGCTATGTTCAACCGAATTGATCCCTTAAGGGTCCAAAGTGCAAAAAGGTTGCAAACTTCAATATGTTACTCGGATATCGTGATGCTTAGAAACTTCTCATCTAATCCAATGGGATCACTTTGGGTCCCTCTACAATAACCTCTCTCATTTTTTGCTATCTTAGAGGTATTTTTCCCTGGTGTCGAATTTTCACTTGGGGAAAAAGTTGTCAAATGCAAGTAGTTGAAAGTTGCAAAGTGGTGCAACTTTTTTTTTGCAGCTCATGTGACCAAACAGACTGTTCCAATGCATTTGAATAGGTATGTTTATATTAGGCACGGTCCTCTTTCGCACCCAAACACGCGGAATCGCTCTGAGCTACATTCAACCAAATCGTTCCCTTAAGGGTTCAAAGTGCAAAAAGGCTGCAAACTTCAGCATATTGTTACTTGGATACTATGATGCTTAGAAAATTCTCGTCCCATACTATGGGATCGCATTGGGACCCTCTACAATAACCTCTCTCGATTTTTTCTATCTCAAAGGAATTTTCCTCTGGTGGAAAATTTTCACTTGGAGAAAAAGTTGTCAAATGCAAGTAGTTGAAAGTTGCAAAGTAGTGCAACTTTTGTTCTGCAGCTCGTGTGACCAAACAGACTGTTCCAACACATCCAAATAGGTATTTTTACACTATGCATGGTCCTCTTTCACACCCAAACACGCGGAATCGCTCTGAGCTATGTTCAACGGAATCAATCCCTTAAGGGTCCAAAGTGCAAAATGGTTGCAAAATTGAGCATGTTGTTACTCGAATACCATGATGTTTAGAAACTTCTTGTCTAATCCTATGGGATCATGTTGGACCCCTATACAATAGTCTCTCTCAGTTTTTGTTATCTCGGTGTTGTTTTTCTATGGTGTCTAGTTTTCACTTGATGGAAAAAGTGTCAAATGCAAGCAGTGTAAAGTTGCAAAGTGGTGCAACTTTCGTATTGCAATTCGTGTGACCAAAAGAATTGCTCCAACACATCCTGATAGGTATTTTTACACTAGGAATGGTCTTTTTTCACACTAAAACACACAGAATTGGTTCGAGCTACATTCAACTGACTTGATCCCTTATGATGGCATGTAAAACAATCGAAAAGAGAAACATACGCACAACAGTTGATTAGAATCCATTCTTGTAGAATGGTTTTAGCTTTGATTATAATCCATTCTTATGGAATTCTATGAAGTTCCAAGCAACTTAGAAGTAGATTTTTCAAACAGGTCTGAACTTGCTCATACAAGGGTTTGAGTGTAATATGTTGAAATAGGCCATTCCACCTATTGCTTAGGTTGTGTCTTGGTGATATGGGTTTGATGTAAGTAGGATAGAGACTAGGAATAATAAAATAACATTGGTTAAGGCATTGGAAAAGATTACTAATGCTACCCTTGTTAAAAATTCAGAATTGAAGCCCCTTAAAAGCAAGGCTAGAAGAGGTGAAAAGAAGAAATTGCTTGAAAATAAATTAGAATAGGTTGGAAATAGGGTGAGGTTGTGGAGTTTGATGTGTTGAAAAGGTTTACAAGGATAGGGGATGTCAAAATTATGTTATGGCATGATGCCCTAGTTGGGAAAACAAGGGTTTTGAATGAAAAAGAGAGGTTTGAGGGAGTAAAAGTGGGTAAAGTCAAGGGGCAGCATAATTTAGTGGTCAAATAAGTTTTTGCAGGTAGAATGAAGAGTGTTGGAAAAGGTTTTGAGTTTATATGAGTTTTGGGTTTAGGGGTTTAATTCGCTAGTTCAGCCAAAAAAAATTTGAGGGGGGTTCGGTTTGTTTTGGGCTCGTTGGTACAGAAAAATGTAATATATATATATATGCAGCCTAGAAGCATGAATTAGATTAAAATATCACATAACATCATATAAAAAACAAAAACACCATAAACTTGAATGTCATTTAAGACATGCATGATAAATATTCATCGTTGAAACTTGAATTGTGGTAGCTTGATATACAAAGTCTATTGATGCTAGGGTTCAATTTGTATGATTTTGAAAAAAGAAGCCAACTGAGTAGAGTTATCAGTGTTTTTCATAAATCATTAGAATTTGTTTAGTACACTAGCCATTTTGATGTCTTCTTGCAGTCTCAAACATTATTTTGTATCATTGTTACATTGGTCTTGAGAGTGGTAGCTTAATATAGCTCCACAATACAAAATTTGGTTTACCTGTGCAGTGTAACAATGGCATGGGTAGATTTTTCTTTCAAAGAACCAAAGCGTGACTGCACAATTGAAGTGTATAAACACATATTTTTGTAATATCAGGATACTTTTTGAAACTTCCATGCATTGCTAATCTAAAAGGAAAAGTTTTTTTCCTAATTTGTATGCAACCATGCTTTTGACATTGAAAAAAAGAGCAAAACTTCTTAAATGATGCAAAGGCATGGCCAAGTAGTTCTAACTCTTCACATGAGAGAAAAGAGATGTTGGAGAGTACATCAAGTCAGTGAGAACAGAAGTGTAATGTGTTTTAGTTTGTAGTATTCCTTTGTTTCTCTAAAGATGTGTGATAAATTCTCAGTTCAATGATGCAAAACAATTTTTGAAAAAAGAAAGTCGTGTCACAATCCACTTTCAATCTAGCAAGCAAAAATGAAAGCTCAGCCTCTTGGAATGAAAATGCTTGTTTGCAAAAAAAATGAATAAGAATGAGGTAGTTAAGGTGTTTGAAGTGATTTAGAGATCACTTTTAGGGTTCCCTTGGGCGTGGATCAAAGTCAAACTCCATAAAACATTAAAAAAATGTTCAAAAAAACACTTTTTTGGATGCCTAGGCACGCAGGTTTTGTCTTGGTTCGCCTAGGTTCTGTCTAGGTTCTTCTTGGGTGAACCAAACCCAAAAATGAAGAACCCTAGTCAAACCCACGGGAGAACCGAACTAGGACTCACACCACCTGAGCAAACCAAGACCAAAACTAGGGCCAAAATAGAAGAACCCGGTAACATAGATAATGTGTCAAGAAGTTGACTACTTCATCTACTTTGAATATTATGTTTTGCAAGTGTTGTGAAGATTATGTATCCTTTGCTTAATTAAGTTGTTCCAATCAAAGGATTAAATATATTGAAATCTTTTTATGAATCATTTCATGGAATACCAATTGAAACATGTTTTTTGCTTTTAGATAAAGTTGTTTAGCATCAATCAATTAATTTATTCAAGACAAACTATGAAGGACAACAATGATCAATGCTAGGGCTAACCAATTAATAAGTATACACGTGAATAAGTCAATCATGTACATGTGAATAAGGGAAGCACAAGTAGTCACAAACACATAAGCCTTGAAGTATACACATGAATACATATTATACACAATTTAATACAAAGTATACACATGAAAACACGTAAGTCGCAAAGTATACATTGGAACACACATAATTCACAAAGTATACACGTAAGTTGTAAAGTATACACTTGAATACACATAACTCATATCTATTGAACCATGAATTTATAATGCAAATATGGACACCATCGATAAAAAAGATTTGTATTAACCAAATAGTCATGTACACATACATCAATATATGTCAATATAAGTATAAAATATAGGTGCAAAATAACCATATAGGCTTACAAGAATGCCATATAGGCATACAATGTCAAATATATCCAATACAAAATATGTACAAATTTGCCATGTAGGCATACAACAAAGGGCTTTGGATTCAAATTTTATTTCTCTCCATGCTCTGGAAATAAATTATTTCCCTTTGTTTGTCGATCCAATGGTGATAATTCTGTCACTCATTTCTATTGTGCTCGAGGAGTGCTCTTGCTGCTCCTCCTACTGTTAAGTTCTTGGTGAAGTTTTAACTGTTACAATAAGAAGTAAAAACATTAATATATTGAAATTACATTATAAAAAAGGATATATTTAACAAAATAATCACTTATTGCTATCTCACGATCACTCTCCATGAGGGAAATACTTGCACGTCGATGTTGAGGCGTGCTCAAGCCCTGTATAAACCATCCAAATGGAAATTAAACTATGAATCAATAATGATTTGATTTTTCACTAGAACTAATATCTATAACAACAAATGTAAATTAAAATTTAGTAATTTTCCTCATACCTCCCCTGTTAGAGCCATCGAGGATTGTATAGAGGATGAAACACTGATATCCATTTCCCTCGTAACATTTGGAGGTGTTTCTGCCTCCAACATCTGAAAATAAAACAATAAATTATTCAATCACAAAAACTACAATAGTGATCCACGTCATGACTTATAATGTATGAGATAATGAACAAAATTTTGAGTACTTATTAAACTATATATTTCTGATTATCATGCTTACTATTTTCCCTATCCATATCTTGTTTGAAAGGACATATTTTTAGGCTTTTACCCATAGCAGCAAGTTGTTGAACTATTTGATAAAATGTTTTCATAGACATGTACGATAACTTTGGTGGCATAGAGAAGGTAGTAAACTATTTGAAAAAATGCCCCAAAAAAATGGGGTCTCATGGTGATGGAATGCCATTACAAACAAATGCACGTCATGGCATTCCATCACCATAAGACCACATTTATTTCAAGATTTTTTTCAAAAAGTTCATGTTGCCTTCCCTATGGTATTATTGCTTACTTTTATGCTTTGATAGATATTTTTCCAAGCATCCAAGCATCCATAGTTTGTTGGAAGGCACCTATTTTAGGCTTTTAGCCATAGTAGCAAGGAAGTGAGTAGTTTGATAAAATGCTTTGGTACACATGTATGGAAAATGTGGTATCATAAAGAAAGTGTTGAGTTGTTTGAAGAAATGCCTTGAAGAAATGTGGTCTCATGGTGATGGAATGGAATTCCATCACCATGAGACCACATTTCTTCGAGGCAAATTTTCAAACTATTAACTACCTTGTCTATGTTATTGCTTACTATTATGGTTTCATGGATTTTTTCCAAGCATCCATAGTTTGTTGTGCAGGTGCACCTTTGCAAGCACATGCTTCCATGAGGAAAAATTAGGAGTTTGAATTGGTTAAGGTGTTTTGATGATGTAATAAGGCTTAAATAGGCATTTTGGAGGTTGTAATAGTTTTAGTTAATTTAGGCATATAGTGCAAAATTGCAAAATATTGACAAAGTTGTCAATTTCAAATGTTGTAAAAATGCAAAAAAGGTGTAAAGGCATGGAATGCCAAGGGTCAAAGTAGTTATAGAGGTTATTGAGTCATTGTAGGAAGTTGGAAAGGTTGGGAAATGTTTAAAATGATATGTTCCATCGATGTAAGTTTTTGTTGGAGAGATTGAAGGAGAAAACTAATAAAATATCACTGATCCAAAGGAGTTAGTATTGAGTTTTTGATATGTGAAAGTAGGCCATGATGGGTGCCTGATTTGGGGATTTTTTGACAAGGTTGTTTGAGAAAATTGAATGTTTTGATAGGAAAAGTGGGTTGGCTGACCTAGTAGGAAGACTAGGTAGAAGTTTGAAAAAAAAAAGAATTGTGTTTTTGAGTTGCAAAGTGGATTGAATCCTTTTGAATGATGAAGTTAAGTTATTTGACTGCCCTGCATTGCATCAGTTTGTTGGAAAGCACCTTTTTTAAGATTTTAGCCATAACAATGAGGAAATGAATTGTTTGATAAAATGCTTTGGTAGACATGTATGGAAAATGTGGTAGCATAGAAAAGGTGGTGATCTATTTGAAAAAGTGCATCAAAGAAATTAGGTCTCATGGTGATGTCCATCACCATGAGACCACATATCTTTGAGGCATTTTAAAAAAAACTCATTGCCTTGTCTATGCTATTGCTTACTATTATTCTTTCATATATTCCTTTCGAGCATCCATACCATAGACAAGGCAATGAATTGTTTGAAAATATGTTGAGAAGTATAAAGTGGTCTCATGGAATGCCATGACAAGCAAATGCAATTGGAAGCTGCTCCAAGACTTATTACTTATGCTATGTGAAGTAATTGCATCACTGCTTATGTTGACTTTCTAAACAACTATATTCTAGTTGAAATTTTGGCATCTATCAACACCTAGTTATTAGTTATGGAATGTGAAGTAATGCTTTGAGTTTGAATGATGTGCAATGCAACATAATCAACGATATGAATATAAACTACACAAATCTATTAAGTAAAATTCATTATTTAAACTCTTTATTCTATTACCTGCGTGTAGGTTTGAGTAAATCCACTGGCACTGGGAGGTTTTCCCTCAAAACCTCCAATATTTTCCTATTCAACATCCAAAATCACATATTAAAATACCATTCATAAAACAATGCTATTAACATGTAATAAATTTATAATTGTTTACTAGTTACATACCCCACAGATAGGTGTATTACAAAAATAAGTAGATGGAGGGCTGGTGTATTCAGTCTCAACACTATGACCCTATAATTTTATTAAAATCATAAAACTAAATTAGTTAATCTTGCATTTCAAAATCAAAATTTAATAAATTAAATTCAATCAACATGCTAACTTTTACTTAAGTATCAATGCCATACGCCTCATGCAAAATGTGAGCTACCCTCTCCATCACTATAGCTACATACAGATCCTACGTAGTAGCCTCCTGAGTGCCAGTGGGGTCATATGAACCAGTCACCCCACAAGATTGGCACACATGGGTTTGAAGGCCATCAATTGAAGACTCCCTTGGATGTCACTACAAAATAGGGCTAGTATGATTGATGACACTCTAGGTCAAAGTGTTGATCACTGCAATGTCTCTACGTTGGCACTCTTCTTTGTGATGGAAGGTATAACAATGTGCTCACGAGGCAGCCTAGCCAGAGCTCGTCTCCCTTGTCGCGTAGGATCCAGTTGTGCACCGAGTCTATCCTGAGCCGACCCCCCACCTCTCCCCTAGAAGTCCCTCATATCAAAATAATTTGGGATTTTGTTCAATACGAACTCATAGAATAGTTTCCTAAGAAAATACTACGGGACTTCACAATTGTTCCACGGTGGGTAATCAAAGACCAAGTACCACCTATCATAAAAATACTACCTAATCTATTGGTGGTGGCACCAATGAATAGGAAGCCTCTTCACATTCAGGGTAAGATTTTGATTTTTTTAGGGTTAGTGAATAATGAGCACAATTCACCTTTTGTAATTTTTAAATCCTTTACTTGTTTATATGATAGTTTATCCGCATAATAAGCCTTATCCGCCTGCTTCCTATCTTGCCATCTAGTTATTTGTTTGCTATTTGAATCTACATTTGTTAACATATCTTTCAATGAACTTGCTTGGGTCATTCTTTCTGCGGTTGAACCATTTGGATCACTCAACCTACTAATTAAATCCTCAATTTTCTTTTTTTTTCACTCATTAAATTTTGTTGAGTGCTAGGAGGGTGTTGAGTGATTGGTGGAGGAGGTTGTTGTTGAGGTTGATTTTGTTGTTGAGGATTTTGTTGTTGAGGATTTTGAGGGTTTGTAGGTTAATTTGCATCTCCTACAGATTCAAAAAAATATATATCAAATACAACCTAAAATTGACAAAATCAACCTAAAATTAACAAATTCAAAACAAAAAGCAAACAATCCTTACCTCTCCCACCTCCTCCTCATTGTGGCGCCATCCTTGCGAAGAAATAGAAACCGTTGGTGAATATTTTTGCACAATACCTCCTCCTAGAACATGAGCACGAATGTTGAGGGTTTTGGTTGCAGGCACAACAAAAAAAATAGTTGAAATAGAATGAATGACTCATTTTTTTTCTCTTTTAACTTGACATAATGCGAGCACATTATAATGCACTCACGTTATGAGTTTTCAATTTTTTTAAAAAAAGTGGCCACAAAATTGCTGTCCATCTTCATTCACCCACCCTAAAGCTAAATCTACTTAAGTGATAGCAAAATTATTTGATGTTCATGAAATATTATTGCAAATCTATTGATTTCATGAGGTTATTTATGATTGAATTGAAAATATTTTATCTAACACTACTAATTCTTAATGAAACTGGAGATAACCATATACCTAGGTTGATATTAACAACAATATCGCATCATACCTTGAAGAAAACCTAGTATGGTGAAGACTTGACTACCAAAGCCTTGGGATTAAGCTAAGTCAACCTTTTCCTATTACTCGGACCCTTAGGTTGCCCTAGTTCAGTCTTTCAAGTAAAGATAGGTTATTTGCGGTTTTCTTGTGAGGATTTTATCTGCATTGTTGTTGCGAGTAACATTTTCATCAATAGGAACTGGAGCTAGAAGGAGGGGCCACTCTCACTTTTCTTCATATCTTTCTCTTCGTGTTTTGTTTAGGAATCTGTATTGGTTCCAATTTCATGGGAGAGCGTGCAAGGAAAAATTCTAATGCAAGCCGGTATTTAAAAATGGAAGTTGAAAAACTCCAAAAAATTCTTAACCAAAGATTACATCCTTTGAGTTTATTCACCTTTGGTAGAGTCACCAAGTGTAGAATTCATGATATAACTGATCACAGTGAACTTGATTGTGAAATATTTTTAACTAGGGTAAGTTTGGCTATGTATAAGGTGATTTTGTTAACGGAAGAAATTTTAACTACTAGGAGAAAGACACTATTAATGATAAATATGTTGAATCCTGAAAGAGAGTATAACCCTAGTAGAATTAAAAATGTTAAAAAAATAACTAATATATCAAAATTGTTTGTTAACTATAACTGTTATGAAGAAAATCTTAAATTTTTGTAGGAAAATAGGCAAGAATTATGAGACTCAAAATTATTGCACCGAAAACAAGGAAACAACATCAATGAGTCATCATTCTCTTTATATGTGGAAAACGTAAGTGAAGAGAATGAGCGAGAAAATTGAGTGGGAGACATGTGTTTTTCATTCCAAACTGAAAATTCACAAGCTAAAAAAGGAAACTTTATAAATTGTGATATCGCTTGGTCTAACAAAGTTCAAAGTGAAGACAGGGCCGAGACATGAAAATTTTTGGAGGAGAAGAAAATCAAGAAATGGACACAGCCATTCATGGAATTGAATAGAGCAAAGAGGAAAATCATGAACTAGCACTGAAAGAAGGTAGAGTATTGATGAACCAGAGAAAGTGTGTGTAATCAATCTTTAATGAGGTCGTTTTCATACATATGATCCAAGTTATTGGTAAGTACACATTTGAATTTATGTTTGTTAAATGAAAAAAAATAAAATAAATCATTATTGCAGTAGGACATTTGAAATTTATTCCAATGAATTAAATGACAAACCTATTGTAATTCATACCAAAACAACAATGAAAATAGTTATTGAGCTTAAAATAAATTGCTTTGTTAGGGTAAATTCTAGTTAGTTAGGATTAGTTTGCTTTTGTAGGGTGTGTTTTTGTTTTTTTCCTTTTTTTTTTTTTTTGGCCCTTCACATTAGCAAATTCTTCTTAACTTATCATACAGATCAAAGTTAATTCAAACATTTGTAACATTGTGTTGTGAAATGTAAAATAATAAAACCATACATAGTAAATACACACTTTTAAAATGTACAACAAAGCTATATGTGTGTGTGTGTGTGTCTCATATATACATAGAAGTATAAAAATTCTTGTTGTAAAAGAGGATCAAAAAAGAAAAAAAGAGGGAGCTGAGCTACAAATAGGAGTAGCCATTCAGTCAATCTGGGATGCCTTGTCCATTAGGGCTAAATACACTACGTAGGAAATTTCTTGATGAAATTCAAAGTCAAGAGTATGGAGGTCAGTCAGGAACGGTCAGAGTGGAACTACTTCCTCGTGCTCCAGGAACTGAGGAATATCATCCATGGAAGGGATTCTAATGGTCGAGTGTGCAACAGATAGAATAGTATTTGGATTCTCCAAATATTCAGGCTACACTATCATATTCGTAGCTGAGCGAACATCTTCAATAAGAAACCCAATGTCCAAGAGCGATGCTACAAAGCGAGAAGCCAAGTCAGAATAAAATTGATAATAAGCTCTGGATTCCACATATTGTCCCCCAAGGACTAAGCACAAGTTTGGCACAATGAAACTGGTAGTCCAAATGAAGAAAACCTTTTCAAGCCTTTGATTCGTGATGCAACCCATGAAATTTTTTTGGTGGCGAGAACAAGTCAAGAAAATTGGAGTATCCATGACCTATAAGCAAGCAAGCACTAGAAGAACAAAAAATGCAAAATGATAATTGAAAAACAAAGCAAAAGTGTGAAGAATTTGAGAGAAGTGTAGAATTTATAGAAAACAGCAAGGAAGTTGTAGTACATGGTTGTGTAGATTGAAGTCTTGAAAATTGTAAGTGAGGTGGCAACCGAATGAGTTTCTCCAGAGTGGAATGTTAAATCAAATTAATTTTAACACACAATTGGTGATAATTTGCTTCAAATTTGGCCAAGTACAAAGATTTTGAATCAAGCAAGTTAAAGATTTTGAAATTAATGGTGGTCATTTCATTGTGTTTTTATTAAGTTGTATTAATCATGAAGGTGCTCATGTGTGCAAAGTAAAAAGGAAAATGAATCTAGTAAGGTAGCTCACATCATCACCTAGGAAATTTGAAAGAAATGATACATGTGAATTTAATGTAGAATAGCATGATCATGTTTAATTGTCATCATGACATTTTTGATCCATTAATGTGGTGTGGCACCATCAAATTGGAATAACTAATGGTTCTAAGTTTAGATTTAAATTTGGTGATTAAGTTATTTGCTGTTAAATTTTAATTTAGGCATATCTTCTAACATATAGCGAGATGCTCTTAGCTAGGATTTGGCATAAAAGTGCTAAAGTTTAGCCTAGAATACACACCAACAGGGAATTATTAAATGAGTTTTTGGGAAGTAGTGAAACAATGAAGGGATTTGCATTGAATGAAAAATAAAAAGGTAACCTTGGCTACCACTGTAATTCCCAACCTAATAGCGGGCTTCATTGCTTGCAAGTTGAAATGAGCTATCAATGAAATATCAAAAGAAAAATGAGCTATCAATTAAATGTCAAAAGAGATATACAAAAAAAAAAAGTATATATCAACTCTTTAGGCTATCCAAATATCTCTACTAGGGCTATGGACGTTTGGCTGGCAGTAGAGCTATGTTTGGGGGAATTAAAGAGATAATTTTTTTGGGGCTATGGACGCTTGATTGGTAGCAAGAATCTATCCCTTGTTGGCTTTGGAGGATTACCAAATTATGTAGTTCAATGTCAATGAACTAATTTTTTTACTAAGTTCCAGAAACTGTAATTAATCAAAGCACACACAGATATTTTTGGAGAAATTTTAGTATTTTTATGTTAGAATCTAGGTAAAGTTAAAGAGAAATTCGGTAAGTGCACCAAGATTGGTTCCCAAAAAGGGGGCTTAAGTGGCCACTTTTTTCTGAAATGAGGAAATACTGACC
Source organism: Sequoia sempervirens (assembly GCA_007258455.2). Taxonomy (NCBI): domain Eukaryota; kingdom Viridiplantae; phylum Streptophyta; class Pinopsida; order Cupressales; family Cupressaceae; genus Sequoia; species Sequoia sempervirens. Next base: position 83,683 of record VDFB02323455.1, on the reverse strand, counting down.
TTAGACGTGAAATTGAGGATAGCTACACTCAAAATTTTGAGATGGAACAAAAACAAGGATCAAAGTGCTCGAGTCTACTTTCTAAACTATTAATTTATTTTGAAAATGGTTGAGATTAAGGGGTTCAAAAGAGGGATGTACACAAATTGGTTTTTTTTTCTTCAGAAAAACATAACATAGCAACTCTTGTACGACCCTAACATGGTGAAGTTTTTGTAGTATTTTTAAAATCGCTACAATCAGAAGTTAGTTAACAGTATCTTGTTGATGCATGATTTTTTTGATAATTTTTTAATGAATATTTGATTTTTTACTAATTTTCTAAGTGGACATTTCCTAAAAAGTAGAATTTTGGCCGTGCTCCCCCTACAAATTTTGGAAAGTAATTGATTTAAAAAAAATAAAAAAATTGTAGAATGGAGTCTAGTTTATAAAAATGTAATTTATTTGAAATTTTGATGAATGGTTAATTTATAATGAAAAAACACCAAGCACTTCTTTTTGGAAAAAAAAAGACATACAAACAAAATAAATTATGGATGAAAGGCTTAACATTGTTAGAAAGTGAAAAAAATTACATCTTTGGATAGCTAAGAGAGAACCTAACATTTCTCATGTGTTCAATTTTGTTGATATTGAGCCAGATGCAATCCTAATAGTGAGCACAAACCCGATTATATGAAAAATTGTAGAGTCTACAAAAACACATCTCTGGTCATTTGGAATGCCCTCCAAACCTCTAGGTTGGTATTCCAAGGAAAATACCAATGCTAAGGCTTTGGGATTCCCAAAGAAAAATATAACGCGCTCACATTATATCTTAGTTTTGACATGGTTTTTGCTTCTCCGGGAAACATGTCAAGCAAGACATAATGTGAGTGCATTATAACGTGCTCGCGTTATGTCTTCCTTTATGTTAAATGCCACTCTATTGAATGTTTGTTGATATATTTGTATGTTTGTATGTACATGTATGCTGGTGTGTCATGTATGTATGTATGTATGCTTGTATGTATGTATGTGTGTCTGTATGTATCATTGCATGTATATTGTATGTATGCCTATATGTATGTAAGATTGTATCTACACATGTATGTATGTATGCTTGTATGGATGTAGGATTATATGTACATATGTATTATGCTTGTATGTATTTATGTATGTCTTTAGAGGGAGGGAGAATTTTAAGAGAGAGAGA
>VDFB02323455.1:55206-82385 GCA_007258455.2 Sequoia sempervirens | reverse complement strand
TAGTCTGAAGTTAATTCCAATCACAATAGAACTCAAGTTTGCATCCATCATTTCAAATTTATCCACCAGAAAATTGATGTCTTATTGTGAGTTCCATAATTTCAAATTTATCAACTAGAAAATTTATGAATAATAAACATCCTACATTATATATATATATATATATAAATAAAAATATCTTCCACTCATTTATTATGATGACTTGAATACCCATAGTATACTAGTGTAAATACAAACTAGACATCAAACAAATATTACTTCAATTGATTAAACAAAACTCCATTATTAATGACTAGATGGAAACATAGTAGATATGGCTGTTGAAGATGCCAATAGATGCCGTGAATGAAATAATACTAGGCTATGTGACTTTGTGACCACAATGACACTATAACAACACTATATGTCACTGTATCTATACTTAGTGATACAGTACCAAAATGAAGTAAAGAACTAAACATCACACCAAAACTCAACAATTTTAGATCCAGCCTATAATTTACACACTTTGTATTTAAATAAAGGTTATTTCTTATCACTAGCATTACATTCTAAATTGGAGTTCCCACTACAAAGAAATGAATTGTTGCCTCTCTAACCAATTTTATTAACAAGAGTTAAAAGAAATAATTATCTTGTTCCATAGACCCTCATTGATGGAGGAGGTACACTCCACACCTCCCCATCCAAAAAGTTGTAATTGTTGAAACTTTTATATATTGGGAGAGGAAGAGGGAGTGGGGTGCTACCCATTTCTCCTCTTGGATAACTTGAGTGGAGAGGGGAGAAAGAAGGAGAGAAGGAGAGGAGTTCACTTCTTGGAAAGACAATGACAAAGGTGGCTTGGCTTGGAGAGGAAGGAAGAATGCAAGAATTCAATCCCATTGTATAACAGAAAAGAGATAAGTCTTTCCTATTTCCATCTGCCTTTGTCTATTGTTGTCAAAGTTGGCATATAGTAGGGATCATGGTTGAAATATACAAAGTAAAGAACCTAGATACCTGAAACTTGTATTATGTTAGTCTTATTCCTTGTAAAAAAAAATGGAACATTGTGAAAGAGCTCCATGTATCATCATGGAGCTAAGAGAATCACTTGCTCGGGGGTATGGCTAGAGCTCACAAGGCTCCATGATGCCATTACAGTAGGGTGGAGAGCAAGCCCTTATGAATTGATTTGTTATTTAGACAATTTCTATGAGTTGTTGTAATGAGGAGAGTTTAAGAAAATGCCTTGTCTTGTTGGAAAAAGAGATTATTGTGTTGATGTAGTTGTGTTTCCTCCAATTGATCAATCCCATATACTTATGGAAAAAATAAATAAACCAGTAACTTATGGAAAGAAAAATAAACAAACCTTCGAAGCCCTTTTTGTTAATCAGAAGTGTTGTAACTTTATCATGAGCGAGATGAATAAAAATATTTTCATGTAATGCATAACTATGTTGTTTGAAAAGTTGTATATGATGTAAAGGAAGAATTCATCTCCGTTGTATAAGTCAAATAACATTTTTATAAATATAAGTGCATTTTTATTTTCAATGTTTCAAAAGGATACTATTCCTTGCTTAAAATAATAAATGATCATGTTATGCTTATCTTTTCTTTTAAAGGAAAGACCACATGCTCCTAACGTATAACCTGAGGATATTTTCATTCACTTTTATTTTTGTGTGATGTTATATTGCTCTTGCTAACACTATGGATATTTTAAAACTTACAGGACTAAAGTTTCTTTTTTTTCCAGCATTATGGTCATTTCTGCTTCGAACGCAGGGAGTCAAATAGGCTATTAATATTATTACAAGTTTCATCATAGCAACTCAACTACTCATTGGTGACATAAGATTTCAATCGGCCCATCTACCTCTTGTCGTATTTCCCTAGTGATCATGGAGGGAAAATGCTCAATATTGACCTGTGAACGGACGAGCTTGCACTCTCCATCACTTTCTTTGTCATGAAGGTTCATTGTTCTGTATTTTTTTTTATAAACATCCAAGGGTAAAAGGAGGGCTACATGGCTTTAGGTTTATAAACAAATAAGAGAAAAAAAAAACATTAAGAGTTTAAAATAGATTTAGGAAATTAAATAATAGGAAATTAAATAAAAATAAATCTCTTTTGTTTAAATTATTATTTTATACATGGTATAATTATGTTAGTAATTATTCTTTAAAAATAAATAAACAAACTATGTTAATTTATTCATATATATAAATAATTAGGTAAAGGATAATTAAAATTGGTTTTAAATGTAAATATTCAAGATGGTATATATTATAGGATATGTTAATATGGATAAATCATTGATAAATTTTGATATTAAAAAAAAGAAGGAAATTGACTTGGGCAATTACTTTATGATTTAGGGGTATTTAATATTAATAAGAGGGAATCAATTTCCGAGTTGAGAAGTGCCATCAATATTAACCTTGATAGTAATATTGCTATTATTCCGGGCAAGCCAAGTAATTTCTTTTACTGACGCAACATGGAGGCAATGCCATTTATATAAATCTTTACATTTATCCATTGTCCAATAATGAATCAAGAAATATGCAATGTTAATACTGTGTTAAAATAAACTAAAAGTAGGGAGTTGTTAATTTAGTGAAGGGGTAGTATAATAAAACTAATGATATGATTAAGTAGTAATAACATTATTATTGTAAAATGGTGAATAAATATTATTGTTAATATTTTGGTTAAGTAGAGACAATGATATTCATGTTCAAATTGAGATTTTAAAAGAAAATATATTATTAAGATATAACACCTAATCGAATAAATAAATAGAAAAAAAAAAAAACCATGTTGGTATTGGGGTGGAGTAAGTGAGAACATTTCTAATACCAATGTGGGATGGATGATTGTTTTTTTTTTACAATATTGTCATGGATAGGGTTGAAGTGCAAAGTAAGGATAATAAATATTAAATGTTGAGCCTCGTTGAAGTGTATTTGCTTGGTCAAAATGACAATAATATTCACACAAGAATTATGTAACAATATTAGTACTGGTTGGATTGTTTGAACAATAATTATAAAATTATTAAAGTTTAATGATAACAACTAATGATAATTTTATTTGAGAATTTAATTATGAGGTTGTTAATGATTAAATTTGTAGTTATATAATAATTCCATTTTCAAGTTACTAAATAGTATTGGCATCAACATCAATAATTTGATTCAATAATAATATTATTAATTCTTGGGTTAAGGAATAATAATAATTTTGTATTTTATAATACTACTAATTAATTATGATAATATATTATCATTATTTACATATCTCTAGTATGTTTATGAGTATATGATGAGTTGTTGATAGGAACATGGTATACCTAATTGATCACTACTTAAAGATGTTATTTCGTAGATTATGGTCATAAAAATAAAATAAAATAATGGGAAAGAGTGGGAGATAGGGTGGGAGAGAGTGGGGAGAGTGCGAGAGTGGGAGAGAGGGAGTAAGAGGGATGTGGAGTGGAGGGATAATGGGAGGGTGGAGGAGGGAGAGGGAGGAGGGATGGAGGAGGGAGGAATGGAATGGATAGGTGGAGGATGGAGGAACAAATGGAAGAGTGGACATATTTTATGATGATGGCCAGATGAGATGGGCGGGAGATGACGGCGATGACGTGATGTCGATGATTTATGATGCGGCAGATATCCTGATGACAATAACCGATGATGATGATGACGATGGGCGAACATGCGCGATATTTTATGATGATGATGATATCGACGAAAGTGACATGAACCCGATATGTGATGCATGTTTTATTACATACCGACGATCCAGATGGTCGGCGACATGATCCCAGTGATGATGCGGACACCGCACCGCACAGATCGCAGACCAAACGTGATGACGACATGATGGCGTGACATGACGATGAACGACATGTTCCATATTTTGCCATTATTCCTGATGCGTGATGATGCATTATTTTGACGGCGAGATTCCGACACGCAGTGATGATGATGAGAGGCGAGAGTGGGAGAGTGGCGAGAGTGGGAGAGCATTGGAGAGGGTGGGAGAGAGTGGGAGAGAGTGTGGGAGAGAGTGTGGAAGAGTGGGAGATAGGGGGGAGAGAGTGGGAGAGAGGGTGGGAGAGAGTGGGAGTGTGGGAGAGAGGGTGGGAGAGTGTAGACAAAGAGAGAAAATAAATCTACTAAAAAAATCCAACTTTCTAATAACGCGAGCGTGTTTTGAAGAAGTAGAGAGATGATCTTTTTAGCAAGAAATAATGTGCTCGTGTTATAATGCGAGCACGTATTGTCTTTCTCTAAAAAGGGTGAAAACCCACAATAGACTCGTGATGTCAGCCCACATTGTACATATTCTCTTGGTTCTCCACATTCTCCAACAAAAAGTAGTTTTTTGATGATTGAGTGAACTGTGCATGCATGATTTTTAGATTCCACCACCTTTTTCATGATCTTTCCACCATCTTTACATGAAATAGCAGAGTTTTCACTTTGAAAGGCATATAATATCAATTCAACTTTAAATTCTAGTGATAACTGATATACAATTGAAATTTGGAGGGGAACAAACTTTTGAAAAAGTCAAATTGTTGAGGAGTTTGAGGAAAGAAGAAGAAAAGGCTACATAATTGGGCAGAACTCCTCCATTTGAAACTCTGGTTTTTTAGGTATGTGAAGTCTTTGTAAATTTTCTTTCATTCTATTATGGCTTGCTTTCATTTTGGTTGTTTTGCATATTCCATGTTGATCATTGTTTGTTTGTCATGTTACAACCTTAGGTTTTCAATGGACATTTTAAATTACACAATTCTATACACTTTCCAATTACATTTTTAAACCACATCTCTTTGAGGCATTTTGTTATTTAACAATTGACTTACTTTTTGTATGCACTTCCAAAGCTTTCACTGAGGTATTTTGTCAAACAGTTATACAAACCAGCTGATTTCCTTGTCTATGCTACAAAATTTTTATTACATGTCTCTAAAAATTGGAATATACCCCTGATGTAGTAGGGGGAGGCCTGCAACACAGAAACACAAAACTCCAATCTGCAAACACAATTTTCAATTTACAATTTCATCAGGACCTCTTCATTAAGAAAATTCACACTATTCCTTGTAGCATATCAAAGTCACTCAATTAGGTATAATTCCACTCACACAACCTTTAAACTCACAACACAACACACATCAGGGACCCATTACAAATCCTTTCAACATATCGAACAATCACCAATGCTTGTTGAGTACCAAACTGCACAAATCAAGTTTTATATGCTTTTAAGGGCCCAAATTAGCCCAATTTTCCAAATCTCTTGAAACCTTGAGGAAATAGTTTATATCTGTAAAAAATTCAAATTCCTGCATTAGATTGCAGAGATTCAATCATTTACCACACAAACCATAAAACCCTCTCCCTAGGCTTAGAAACCCTAGGTTTTATTAAAAGTAGCACTTGCCAAACACTCCAAAACTTGAAAACTATTCAAAAAAGCCTAAAATACCATGCTCATGCTCAATCTACCATAAAATAATGCTGCCCAACTCAAAAACTCAATTTCACTCATCAAAACCTCATTTTTCTTAAGGAAAACTCAACATTTCCTCATTTGGTTTGACACCCAATCCTCTTCCAAACATCCCCTGATCTAGTTCAATATTCCTCCATGAAAAACCTATTGTTTCCAATCCATCCCATCTAGTTACAAGCCTTACAATATGTGGGATGGAGTTAATACATGTTTGAGGTTTACAAACTTACAAAAAACCCTATTTCAGCTAGTTAGAGAAATCTGAAGATAAATCACACAAAAGTTAATGGAAAAAACTCAAAATGGATTCAAATGAGAGAAGACACAGTATAATATGTTATTCCACAAGGAAATGAATCAAAAATATGTTGTACGACCTTTTCCAACTGCTACTATACTGGATAATATAGAAAAAATGGAGAAATTGTAAGTTTTATTGTTCAAATTCTTCTTTCCAATCGAAGGATCATCCTCCTTTCAAGTTTCTCATTTCCTTTTATAATGTTTCCCTCCTAAAAAAAGCCACTTAAACTTCCAAAACTAACATTTAAAAGGGGTGACCATTGGTCTCCCTCTTTAATAGACTTTTACAACCCTTCACTATTTGTTAATTTGACAACTTAGCACTTTTTGCACATTTTGAAAATTCTACTACCTAGACCCCTAAATAGTATTGAAAAAATGACCAATTACATTACCACATGGTCTTATAGACCTTATTAAGAAAAAATTCCTCCAAAACTATAATCTAGACCTTATGACCTAAAATGGATTAACAACTTTTAATGGTGCTCCTACACCAACTCCTCCCACATTGATAGCATCGATTTAAACTATTTTGAGAAACTAATATTCATCTCATTACCATGATACAAATAAAATTATCCATCATGCCAAAGAAATGAACAAGGAAAAAACTAACAGACGAACAACTCCAAACCTTCAAAGAAAAGGAGAAATTATGGTTGAGGGCATATTGTGAAAAGAAGAAATTGGAAACAATTGATGGAAACAAGCCAATTGAAGAGGAACCTCAACCGTCAAAAGAGAACAAAATTTGGCAGCACAAAGGGAACAAATGAGAAAGCATCATGCTAGGAAAAATTTAGATACCATAGTTGGAGACACACCCTCTACTGCAAGTGAATACAAAGGGACACCATTAAGCACAAGTGAATATGGAGGGACACCATCTACCACAAGTGAATATGGTTGGACACCATCCACCACATCTCAAGTTGAGAGTACATCATCACTCGGATTTGACGAAGAAGATATGCCATCATCCCCATGTGAAGATCAAGGTATTTCTTCTACTCCACCCTCGATTGAAGGTACGCAATCTAGACCACCTCAATTAAATATTGATGAAATTGCTAATGTTGAGATGTATGTACCTAGGAGAACACCTAGAATTTTGCGTAGAAAGCCAAAGTATTTGATTAATATTGATGAGGATATTTTGTAGCAAATGGAAGGTAAGATTCCAAAATGCACTTGTAGAATCGATATGCTGATAAGATTTGGAAAATATTCTTTGGAAGGCTAAATGAGACTGCAAGATGTCAACTATTTGTTGAAATGATGCGGGGTTTAAAGTACAAAAACATCATGAAGACTCTTGGGTTGAGAACATCGAATGTATCAAGTGAAAACACTATTGTGAAGAATATAATGGATGCTTATGAGAGTGTGGGTAAGACCTCATGCTCAAAGGATAGTAATTTCATTTGATGTGTCATTACATCAACTTTGGTAAGCTATCAAAAAAAGAGAGTTTATCTCATTAAAAAGACAAGTGAACAAATGAGAATTAGTAGAAAAACTTTATCAAAAGTCATTCAAAGGTGGCAAAGAATTGAGGGCACCGATTCAAATGAATTATGGGCATTCTCGGGGAGATTGCCACATAAAGATAAAAAAGTTATTGAATAATTGAGAAGACTAATTGAAGAGTATTGGAAGAATAATACAAGGAAATCTCTGAATCAAAGGAATGTTGTAAGAAGGAGAATTGGTAGTCGGAACCGTGAGCCACATCCAAAGCATTTTTTGGATATGATTTAAACCCAATTTTTTCATAAATTTCAAAATGATTATCCTCAAATTAGTATTTCTCAAATATTTTTTGAAATGCTTAAACCTTTTTATGTCAAGATAAATCACACATGCATTACTTGTTGTAGACTACATATTGAATTCTCTAACCATTATGATGTTTATCGTTCTATATGTTTAGATTTGAATACTAACGATGTTTTGTAGGATTGTGGCATAGAAGCCCCACCAAAATCTTCAAGAGATTTCTTATCAAAAATTTTATGTGAAATAGAAGATGGCCAAATATTCTACATTATAACATGCTTGGATGGTTCATGTGAGTGTTACAGTGGCTTGCAATGAATGCCAGTATGTCAACATATGGAATGCACAAATGAGGTGGGACAGGAACTAGTAGAGTTCAGGAAGTATAAAACAGTGGCATATTCTACAAAAGATGGGTCTCAAGAAAAAATGTGTGATTTGGTTATTCAAAAGACTTTAGTGTATCAATTTATGTCCCTGTTTCGTGAGAATCTAGTGTATGAGTATGCAAGGCATACCCATAGAGCCCAATGGATGGACACACAATTCAAGCTATGCAAGGACACCTTTCCAGTTGGAAACATAGTATCATTGGTTGACTTTGTAGAGAACTACACTCTACACCCACATCATGAGGTGCAGTCACAGTATTACAACTCCACACAGGTTTCGATATTTGTGCACATAGTATTCATTCATGTAGTTGATAGTTAGAGGACCAAAGGAAGGTATTGAGGGAGTATCACTTTTATATTATTAATGATCACAGACATTCTCCAGAGTTCATGCAAGGTTGCTTCTAGATGTTCTATAGTGATTTGGCTTAGAGGGGCATAACATATGGTTAGCATATAACATGGTTGGATAATTGTGTAGCAAAGCTCAAGAACACACGTATGTTCTACTGGTTGTGCAGGATGCATCTCACTACATGTGTTAAGCATATGTGGAACTTTTATAAGTTCGGGCATGGAAAGGGGGAGCATGATGGTGCAAGAGCATGCGTGAAAACTAGAGTATTAGCATGAGAAGAGTTAAAGTATAAAGACAGTGCAAAGTTGACAGATGCAAGATCAATCATCGAGTGGTGTAATGCTTCAATGGGTCTAGGTAATAAAGGTACGTCTTCAATTCATATATTTTTTGGTTGATGGATGATACTAACATTGCACCATATGTGGATTTTTTTACACTAATTGGATCAAGTGAGCTACACTCTTTCCTTAGCTCAAATGTAGGTTCATGGAGTATCGATACACGTAAGATGGCATGCATTTTTTCTTCATGTACAATGGAAGCCTGGAATGATTGTGAGTCAGGGGAGTGGGTTGACAAGTTATCTTAGCCCACTTCACACGTATCGCCCTCTGATGACATTAGAACTAACACAGATGGAATCAACAGTCGACTTTGACCACATATCAGATCTAGTTCAACTAGGTAATATATCTACTTGCTTAGTTTTTGAAATTCCATATTATTATCTTACTTTATACTGTATTCATAATGTTGACTAATTTCAAGAGATATGCCACACATATCAATGCAGGGCATGTTTATGGAGTTATTGTAGATGAAGACAATGAAGAGGGAATAGACTATTACTTGTGTCATTGTGTTGAGGCCAAAAATAAATTGGAAGCCCCAGTTAGAGATGGAGAAAACATCGAATACCCTACAGGATTAGTTGTTGTTACGAGAATGTGGCTCAATTATAGATGGAGAAAACATCATTACTTAGACATTGTCATGGAATCCAATGTTTGTTTGACCAAATATGGGGGTAGAAATTTGAACAAAACCTTGTAGAAGGTCCATGAGTCTGACCATGAGGCAATACTTGACACAATAAAGAGTATAGCATACCTGGATGGTTCATTGGATTAATTTGTAAGTATATGCACAATGGTTCTTATTAATTTATAATTGTATGTACATTAATTTGTTTGATGCCAATTCTATCATCTTATTTTACTTTGTGTATCTGTAATCTGGTAAACATTGATTGGTGTCCCCTTGCAGAAAATGCAGATTTATGAGTCATCCAAGAGAATCTCAACCAAAAAAGCAATGCAACATCCTTATTTTGATGATCTTGACAAATCTCAATTATGATTTTAAGCCATTAAAAAAGTGTGTGTGAAGCTTGGTGAGGGAATTTGAAGTTAACCTTATCATGAGAACCTATGAAGTAGACATTATAAGAGCATCTCAAATTTCAAGATATTCTATTCATGAGAGGTGTTGTGTGCAATAGGTATCTTGGAACTCCCAGTGAAGATGTATGATCCTGGGGTGACTAAGTTGAGAGACTTCCATGCCTATCTGTAATTTCCTTCCATCTATTTTCATTTCATTTCCATTTTGCATGAGTTGTTTCTTTTCTTCTTTTACTTTGAGTATCTGTAACTAAATTACTAAAAATTGATTGGTCTCTCCTTGCAAAAAATGCTGATTTTTGAGCCATCGAAGAGAATCTCAGCCAAAAAAGCAATGCAACATCCTTATTTTGATGATCTTGACAAATCTCAATTCTAATTTGAATCCATTGTAAAAAAGCATGTGAAGCTTTGCGAGGGAATCTCAAGTTACTCATTTGAAATTAACCTCATAATGAGAACTTATGATGTAGACATTATAAGAGAATCTTGAATGTATGAGTGACATTGTAAAATATTTGTGAGAACAGAGTACCTAAGGCATTGTAATGAGATCTAATTGTAATGAGATTTACTAAAATATTGAAATTTAGTGCAGGGGCACCAAGGTTATTTAGCAAATTTGGTTCATGGAAGTCTTAAGTTAGTTTTGTGTTTTGAGTTTTGTCAATTAAATAAGGTCATATTAGACCAATTGATTTATAATGTAATAAGTCATGTTAGTTACAAAAACAATAGTTAGGCATGATTGGAAAGATGTAGAATCATTTGTAAAGGCTATTTAAAGCATCTTGAAGGCTCAAACACAATGTAATTTTGGTGCAGGAGCACCTAATCTCCTAGTTGCAAAATTTCACTTTTTGAAGGTTAATAGGTGGTCAATAGATTAGATTAAGGTTTTTTGTGTTTATTTATGCTAAATAAGGTCAAAAAAGACCATTTAAGGTGTATTAGGGTGATGTTTTGAGACTTGGTGGTCAAATGTGCAAAAAAATGCATTCTTGCTACAAAATTGTCAATATTTGAATTTGTAGCCTTTTGAAGGAAAATCTTTGAATTTGGTTGTAAATGTGCAAGAATTGGGTCTAATAGGTTGTAATAGGGTGACTTAAAGGTGTTTGAGTGATTTAGGAGTCTTTAGGGGTCAAAATTTTTTTTTTTGCAAAATTCATGTAATATTGTCATGTGTAAAAGGTCTAAAATGCAACTTAATGAAGATTAGAAGGTCTTAATGATTAAAAATAAGTTATGGGAATTGGAGGGAGTTGGAATGAAATCAAAAAATGTATAATAACCTTTAATTCCTTGAAGGAGACGTTGTTGGTTGATTTGTAACCCATTTTTTATCAAGAAGAACATTATTTTTCATAAATTTACTAGTTTTTCTCACTTTTCTTGTTGTCATACAATCTGTACGGATGCTAAGATGATCTGAAACCTATTGGATGTTGTATATTGATGAATTAACTTTCATTTTCACCTATTTAGAGGTTATAACTCTTTGTATAGTGAAAGTTATCTTATTTTTACTGTTGCTACCTACTTTCACAGTGTTCTTGGATTGAAGGGTTTCATGATGTAATTCAACCCATTCCACTTTTTGTGCCTACTATAACTTGTGGAATGGGTCCTCTAACTTGTAAAATACATTGGGTGTTTGGGATGATGTTCTAGGGCTATAACAAGGTATTTTCATGATAAAAATGAGGGTTTCAAGTGGTGTTTTGAAAAAATGTGGGAAGGAATTGATGCAGAGACAAAGGTTCTCAACATCCAACCTAGTTCATGAAATAGAATACTCTTTCTTTGAGGCAATTTCAACTACTCATTCTTGAGAAATAAGGCTCCAAAGAGGCCAATATAACAAAGCATGTACCCTCAAATCAACTCCAAAACCACAAATAAATAGAGGCAACATTGAATCAACTCATAAAACTATCAACTCAATCATCTTTCTCAAGAAAAATCATCTATTAAAGCAGCAAATACAAAAACCCATACTCAAGGCTTGAACAAAGCTCCATTCAATGAGGGTTTGTAGAAAGTATGTTTTATAAACCTCATACCAACTTTCCACACCTTCAATCATACTGGAATATGTCTACACAAACTCAAACAATCATCAAAACTTGCTTCCCCAAAAGATTTCACACTTTTCCATCCTTGAACCTCTCAAATTCACCCAAAACATGCAATTTTAACAACTAGGGCAGCCTAGGGCATCACCAAAAATATATCAAACCTTATTAAAATTCTCCAAAACCTTGGATATAGTAAGAACACCTCAAAATGAATCTTTCCACAAATTTTTAGAAGTTTCCACTGTACAAATTAGAAGAAATCACATTTTTTTGTATGCAACCCCAAAAACCCTATGTTCAGAATAGTTTTTAGGAAATGACTTGTTTGACCCATTAAATGGCATTATAAAAATTACTGGTAAAAATAAATTTTTTTCACCACATCAATATCTTTCCATATATCCAAGTTTTAGGTCTGTACCATTCCGTACTTGTCTGTACTAACATGTTTTCTGAACTGCAATTTCTGAAAAATGTTTTCTGAACTGCCTGCCTACACAAAAATCATCATAACTTTCTTACTACTCAATGAAAATGAATGAGACTTGAACCAATGGAAATTTTATTCAATAACCTACACCATAAAACTACTTTCACAAAGTTTTCAGGCCGTACTAAGCCGTACAAGGCCTGGAAACATGGATAAAACTGTTAAAACTTCAAAATAGGGTATTGAAATTGACAAAATTGATTCCAATTTACATTGCCTTCCTTTGGCTCGCCTCTCCAAGGCTTAAATAGATGCTTACAGCATAAATAATTACTTCCCCTTCATTTCCAACTAATTAACTACCCTTTACAACCAACCGACCCTTCATATTCTTGCTTTTGTTCACATTTTGCACTTTTGCAATTTTACATGTTTTGCAACTTTTGCAACAAATTGACTCAACCAACCCCTTAGTGATTTTAAATACATTAAAATATAACCACCCAAGACCTTTTACAATGCTTTTACATACATTTTACATTCAAAGATTCAATTTTTGAAATTTATCCTTTTGAAGGCATTTGTGAGCAAGGTTCTTCTGCACCATACAACCAACCAACAAAACTTTCCAAGTCCCTTGGAAATATGCTTGTACCTACAAAACAAAATTAATCTTCCTTGTTCTTTGTTCCTTCTTCATCTTCAGTTTTCTTTTCCTTTTCTTCTCTAACCAATCCTTTGTTCAACTTCTCATCTACTCCCATCAGTGGAGTACTCTTCAGGCTGCAAACTCAAGTGCTTCTTCAGAAAACTATCCATCTCTCTTTAACCTGCAAACACAAACTCAAACACGAACTCAACAAACCATCCATCTACCCGACAACAGATCCTGGAAGATGCCTTTCTCTCTTTTCCTCTGCACCTTCTACCCAGCTTAATCTCCATTGGAGGATGGTGACCACATACCTTTCCTTGTCTGCCAACACACAACTCAGAAACTTTCCTCTTTGTAGTTAGATGGACCAAGCACTTGCAACCAAACTCAATAACAATAAATCAACAACCCAGATCAGCTAGATCTAATACCAATTTGATGTAGAGACAAAGGTTCTCAACATCTAACCTAGTTCATGAAATAGAATACTCTTTCTTTGAGGCAATTTCAACTACTCATTTTTGAGAAATAAGGCTCCAAAGAGACCAATATAACAAAGCATGTACTCTCAAATCAACTTCAAAACCACAAATAACTAGAGGCAACATTGAATCAACTCATAAAACTATCAACTCAATCATCTTTCTCAAGAAAAATCATCTATTAAAGCAGCAAATACAAAAACCCATACTCAAGGCTTGAACAAAGCTCCATTCAATGAGGGTTTGTAGAAAGTATGTTTTCTAAACCTCATACCAACTTGCCACACCTTCAATCATACTGGAATATTTCTGCACAAACTCAAACAATCATCAAAAATTGCTTCCCCAAAATATTTCACACTTTTCCATCCTTGAACCTCTCAAATTCACCCAAAACATGCAATTTTAACAACTAGGGCAGCCTAGGACATCACCAAAAATATATCAAACCTTATTCAAATTCTCCAAAACCTTGGATATAGTAAGAACACCTCAAAATGAATCTTTCCACAAATTTTTAGAAGTTTCTACTGTACAATTTAGAAGAAATCACATTTTTTTGTATGCAACCCCAAAAACCCTATGTTCAGAATAGTTTTTAGGAAATGACTTGTTTGACCCCTTAAATGGCATTATAAATTAAAGTTTTTTCACCACATCAATATCTTTCCATATATCCAAATTTAGGTCCGTACCATTCCGTAATTTTCCGTACTAACATGTTTTCTGAACTGCAATTTTTGAAAAATGTTTTCAGAACTGCCTTCCTACACAAAAATCATCATAACTTTCTTATTACTCAATGAAAATGAATGAGAATTGAACCAATGGAAATCTTATTCAATAACCTACACCATAAAACTACTTTCACAAATTTTTCAGGCCGTAATAAGCTGTACAAGGCCTGGAAACAGGGAGAAAACTGTTAAAACTTTAAAATAGGGTATTGAAATTGACAAAATTGATTCCAATTTACATTGCCTTCCTTTGGCTCACCTCTCCAAGGCTTAAATAGATGCTTACAGCATAAATAATTACTTCCCCTTCATTTCCAACTAATTAACTACCCTTTACAACCAACCGACCCTTCATATTCTTGCTTTTGTTCACATTTTGCACTTTTGCAATTTTACATGTTTTGCAACTTTTGCAACAAATTGACTCAACCAACCCCTTAGTGATTTTAAATACATTAAAATATAACCACCCAAGACCTTTTACAATGCTTTTACATACATTTTACATTCAAAGATTCAATTTTTGAAATTTATCATTTTGAAGGCATTTGTGAGCAAGGTTCTCCTGCACCAGGAATGTCCATGTAATGTATTATTCACCATGTGCAGGGTCTGGTAAGTGTATTTGATGCTTTGTTTGGGTCTGACAGGTTCAAGAGATAGGAGTTTCATTAAAACCCCAATTATTTTGCTTAAAATCGAGGGTTTGGTGTATTAGGGGTCTAAAGGTCTTGGACCTAGAATCAAATCCTGGAATTGGAGGTTTTGACACATAACATATTGTTGTTTGAGGAGTTTGAGTGAAGATCTAGTGTTTAAAAGGTCCTCTCTTTGTAAGTAGGACTAATTTAGTAGCCTTTGTGCAAGGTGTTCTATTGGATCTTAATGATGGTACAAAGAAACATGTTATGATCTCTTGGAAATTTGTCTTAGGGTCTGTGTTAAAGATTGATTGATGTTTGGTTGGCCATTGGATGGCCTTCTCTAAAAGATAAGCCCATTTGATGAGATTTGGAGACTATAAGCCTATTGTTGTTAGTTGATTCAATTTGGGTGATTATGATTTCAAGGTTGGTGTTTTGTTGAGGTCTAAACATTTTGGTCTAATTTTGAGTTTCTCCACCTTGTCTCCATCAAATTTTGTTGAAAACCCATACCCTCTTCTTTCACAAGTTAGGAAATGGTTTATTGAAAACCCATACTCCAAACCTTCCCACAACCAACCAAAGCCTAAAACACCTTGAAAAAGGTCTACACAAGCTTAAAAGTTCAAGAGGTATCGTTTCCCCCAAATATTTCTTCAAACCCTAGCACTAAACCACCATTTTCCACTCAAAAATGCACCATTCGACATCTACGACATCACCTGAAAACCCTCTATTCGCCTCCCTTGTGCACAAAATTTTTCACACATGTATTATAACCCTAAGTGTTTCCATCGAGTTATAGAAGCATACAGTGGGTGAAATGCTTAATATGACATTTTAATGCACTCAAAACCCTTAAAATAGGGTATACAGACCGACCCTCAGTAATTGGCTTCTAAAATGCACAAAATCACTTGAAATCGTACCAAACCAAAACTAAAGTATAGTTAAGTCTTCTGACCACCAAATTCCATCAAAAAGAGAGCACAATCACCTTGTATGAAATCGTACAGTTCAAGGAAACATCAGATCCCAAACTGGAAAAGTGTAGGAATCTTTGACGGGGTATTACTCAAAAACCATGGCACTTACGAAATCTTTGTCTCAACCTATGAGATCATGTTGGGTCCCTCTACAATTACCTCTCTCGATTTTTGTTATCTAGGAGTGGTTTTCTCGTTCTGTCCAGTTTTCACTTCATGTAAAAAGTGTTAAATACAAGTAGTGGAAAGTTGCAAAGTGATGCACCTTTCGTTCTGCAACTCATGTGACCAAACGGGTTGTTCCAATGCATCTAAATAGGTATGTTTATGCTAGGCATGCTCCTCTTTTGCACCCAAACACACAAATCGCTCTAAGCTACATTCAACCAGATCGATCCCTTAAGGGTCTAAAGTGCAAAATAGCTGCAAACTTCATCATATTGTTACTTCAATACCATGATGCTTAGAAAATTCTTGTCTAATTCCATGGGATTGTGTTGGGTCCCTCTACAATAACCTCTCTCGGTTTTCGCTATCTCAGAGCTATTTTCCCGTCGTGGCCAATTTTCACTTGGGGAAAAAGTTGTCAAATGCAAGTAGTTAAAAGTTGCAAAGTGGTGCAACTTTCGTTCTAAAGCTCGTATGACAAACAAACTATTCCAACGTGTCTGAATTGGTATGTTTATGCTATGCATGGTTCTTTTTCACACCCAAACATGCGGAATCACTTTGAGCTATGTTCAACCAAATCGATCCCTTAAGGGTCCAAAGTGCAAAATGGCTACAAAATTTAACATGTTGTTACTCAAATACTGTGATGCTTATAAACTTCTTATTTGATCCTATGGGATCATGTTGGACTCCTCTACAATAACCTCTCTCAGTTTTCTCTATCTCAGAGGCATTTTCCTGTGGTGGTGAATTTTCACTTGGAGAAAAAGTTGTCAAATGCAAGTAGTTGAAAGTTGCAAAGTGATGCAACTTTCGTTCTACAGCTCGTGTGACCAAACAGACTGTTCTAATGTGTTCGAATAGATATTTTTACGTTAGGAATGGTCCTCTTTCCCACACAAACATGTGGATTCACTCTGAGTTACGTTCAACCGGATCGATCCCTTAAGGGTCCAAAGTGCAAAAAGGCTACAAACTTCAACATGTTATTACTCGAATACCATGACACTTAGAAACTTCTCATCTGATATTATGGGATTGCATTGGGCTCCTCTATAATAACCTATCTCGGTTTTTTCTATCTTGTAGGAATTTTCCCATGGTGGCGAATTTTCACTTGGGGAAAAGTTGTCAAAGGCAAGTAGTTGAAAGTTGCAAAGTGGTGTAACTTTCTTTCTGCAACTCGTGTGACCAAACAGACTATTCCAACACATCCAAATAGGTATGTTTATGCTAGGCATCATCCTCTTTCACACCGAAATACACATAATTGCTTTGAGCTACGTTCAACCAGATCGATCCCTCAAGGGTCCAAAGTGCAAAAATGTTGCAAACTTCAACATGTTGTTACTCAGATACCGTGATGCTTAGAAACTTCTCATCTAATCCTATGGGATCATGTTGGGCCCCTCTATAATAACCTCTCTCAATTTTTGCTATCTCGGAGGCATTTTCCCCTAGTGAAAAATTTTCACCTGGGGAAAAAGTTGTCAACGAGAAATCAAAGCTGTAAGTGGTGCAATCTTTATTTGCAGCTCGTAGACCAAAAATGCACTATTCCAACGATTCAAATAGATATTTTACGCTAGGCATAGTCCCTCTTCACACCCTAAACATGCCATCTACTCGAAAGCTAATGCTCACCGTAACGATCCCTTTAAGGGTCCAAAGTGCAAAAAGGTTGCAAACTTCAACATGTTACCGCCAGATACCATGGATGCTTAGAACTTCATCTGATCCACGGGATCACTTTGGTCCCTACAATAACCTCTCATTTTAAGTATCCTGCAGGTATTTTCCCCGTGTCACAAATTTTCACTTTAGAAAAGTTGTCACCGTGCAGTACTGGAAGCTGCAAAGTGGTGCAACTTTTTTGCGGTGGCAGCCTTAAGTGTGACCAAAATGTGATCTGCTCCAATGCATTTCATTGTGGTATTTTATATTAGTAACGGCCTCGGCAGGACCTTAAACACGTGCTGAATCGGCCGAAGGTTGAATTCAACCAAACGCCCTTTATGGGTTCAAAGTGGCCGCAACTCCAAGATATTGTTACTGGATACCATGATGCTTAGAAAAATTTCGCCCCATACCATGGGATCACATTTCAGCTCCCTACAACTCTCTCGATTTATCTCGTGAGGAATTTTCCCTTCAGGAAATTTCCAATTGGAGAAAAAGTTGTCAAATGAAAGCTGTGCGAGGCAACTTTTGTTCACCGTGGTGACCAAACAACCGTTCTGTTAAATACATCCAAATGGTATTTTTTACACTATGCATTTGTCCCTTCACACCCAAACACGCTGAATCCGCCTGAAAGCTATGGCAAGGTTCAATCAATCGAATTTTAAGGGTCCAAAGTGCAAAATGGTTGCAAACTTGAGCATGTTGTTACTCGAATACCATGATGTTTAGAAACTTCTTGTCTAATCCTATGGGATCACGTTGGACCCCTATACAATAGTCTCTCTCAATTTTTGTTATCTCGGTGTTGTTTTTCTATGGTGTCTAGTTTTCACTTGATGGAAAAAGTGTCAAATGCAAGCAGTGTAAAGTTGCAAAGTGGTGCAACTTTCGTATTGCAATTTGTGTGAACAAAAGAATTGCTCCAACACATCTTGATAGGTATTTTTACACTAGGAATGGTCTTTTTTCACACTCAAACACACGGAATTGGTTCGAGCTACATTCAACCGACTTGATCCCTTATGATGGCATGTAAAACAATCGAAAAGAGAAACATACGCACAACAGTTGATTAGAATCCATTCTTGTAGAATGGTTTTAGCTTTGATTATAATCCATTCTTATGGAATTCTATGAAGTTCCAAGCAACTTAGAAGTAGATTTTTCAAACAGGTCTGAACTTGCTCATACAAGGGTTTGAGTGTAATATGTTGAAATAGGCCATTCCACCTATTGTTCAGGTTGTGTCTTGGTGATATGGGTTTGATGTAAGTAGGATAGAGAGTAGGAATAATAAAATAACATTGGTTAAGGCATTGGAAAAGATTACTAATGCTGCCCTTGTTAAAAATTCAGAATTGAAGCCCCTTAAAAGCAAGGCTAGAAGAGGTGAAAAGAAGAAATTGCTTGAAAATAAATTAGAATAGGTTGGAAATAGGGTGAGGTTGTGGAGTTTGATGTGTTGAAAAGGTCTACAAGGATAGGGGAGGTCAAAATTATGTTATGGCATGATTCCCTAGTTGGGAAAATAAGGGTTTTGAATGAAAAAGAGAGGTTTGAGGGAGTAAAAGTGGGTAAAGTCAAGGGGCAGCATAATTTAGTGGTCAAATAAGTTTTTGCAGGTAGAATGAAGAGTGTTGGAAAAGGTTTTGAGTTTATATTAGTTTTGGGTTTAGGGGTTTAATTTGCTAGTTCAGCCAAAAAAATTTTGAGGGGGGTTCGATTTGTTTTGGGCTCGTTGGTACAGAAAAATGTAATATATATATATGCAGCCTAGAAGCATGAATTAGGATTCAAATATCACATAACATCATATAAAAAACAAAAACACCATAAACTTGAATGTCATTTAAGACATGTATTGATAAATATTCATCAAGGAACTTGAATTGTGGTAGCTTTGATATACAGTAGCCCATTGATGCTAGGTTCAATTCCCAGTAGGCGATTTTGAAAAAGAATAACCGAGTAGAGTTATCAGCTTTTCATAAATCATTAGAATTTATTTAGTACACTAGCCATTTGATGTCTTGCAAATTTCAAACATTAATTTGTATCATTGTTACATTGGTCTTGAGAGTGGTAGCTTAATATAGCTCCACAATACAAAATCTAGTTTACCTGTGCAGTGTAACAATGGCATGGGCAGATTTTTCTTTCAAAGAACCAAAGCGTGACTGCACAATTGAAGTGTATAAACACATATTTTTGTAATATTAGGATACTTTTTGAAACTTCCATGCATTGCTAATCTAAAAGGAAAAGTTTTTTTCCTAATTTGTATGCAACCATGCTTTTGACATTGAAAAAAAGAGCAAAACTTCTTAAATGATGCAAAGGCATGGCCAAGTAGTTCTAACTCTTCACATGAGAGAAAAGAGATGTTGGAGAGTACATCAAGTCAGTGAGAACAAAAGTGTAATGTGTTTTAGTTTGTATTATTCCTTTGTTTCTCTAAAGATGTGTGATAAATTCTCCGTTCAATGATGCAAAACAATTTTTGAAAAAAGAAAGTTGTGTCACAATCCACTTTCAATCTAACAAGCAAAAATGAAAGCTCAGCCTCTTGGAATGAAAATGCTTGTTTGCAAAAAAAATGAATAAGAATGAGGTAGTTAAGGTGTTTGAAGTGATTTAGAGATCACTTTTAGGGTTCCCTTGGGTGTGGATCAAAGTCAAACTCCATAAAACATTAAAAAAATGTTCAAAAAAACACTTTTTTGGATGCCTAGGCACGCAGGTTTTGTCTTGGTTAGCCTAGGTTCTGTCTGGGTTCTGCTTGGGTGAACCAAACCCAAAAATGAAGAACCCTAGTCAAACCCACGGGAGAACCGAACTAGGACTCACACCACCTGAGCAAACCAAGACCAAAACTAGGGCCAAAATAGAAGAACCCGGTAACATAGATAATGTGTCAAGAAGTTGACTACTTCATCTACTTTGAATATTATGTTTTGCAAGTGTTGTGAAGATTATGTATCCTTTGCTTAATTAAGTTGTTCCAATCAAAGGATTAAATATATTGAAATCTTTTTATGAATCATTTCATGGAATACCAATTGAAACATGTTTTTTGCTTTTAGATAAAGTTGTTTAGCATCAATCAATTAATTTATTCAAGACAAACTATGAAGGACAACAATGATCAATGCTAGGGCTAACCAATTAATAAGTATACACGTGAATAAGTCAATCATGTACATGTGAATAAGGGAAGCACAAGTAGTCACAAACACATAAGCCTTGAAGTATACACATGAATACATATTATACACAATTTAATACAAAGTATACACATGAAAACACGTAAGTCGCAAAGTATACATTGGAACACACATAATTCACAAAGTATACACGTAAGTTGTAAAGTATACACTTGAATACACATAACTCATATCTATTGAACCATGAATTTATAATGCAAATATGGACACCATCGATAAAAAAGATTTGTATTAACCCATGTATAGCATGCATACATCCAATATAATAATAAATAAGTATAAAATATAGGTACAAATAGCCATATGAACTACGAGAATGCCATATAGGCATGCAATGTCAAATATATCCAATACAAAAATATGTACAAAGCTGCCATGCTTAGGCATATAACAAAATAATCACTAACAAAATAATCACTTATTGCTATCTCACGATCACTCTCCATGAGGGAAATACTTGCACGTCGATGTTGAGGCATGCTCAAGCTCTGTATAAACCATCCAAATGGAAATTAAACTATGAATCAATAATGATTTGATTTTTCACTAGAACTAATATCTATAACAACAAATGTAAATTAAAATTTAGTAATTTTCCTCATACCTCCCCTGTTAGAGCCATCAAGGATTGTATAGAGGATGAAACGTTGATATCCATTGCCCTCGTAACATTTGGAGGTGTTTCCGCCTCCAACATCTGAAAATAAAAAAATAAATTATTCAATCACAAAAACTACAATAGTGATCCACGTCATGACTTATAATGTATGAGATAATGAACAAAATTTTGAGTACTTATTAAACTATATATTTCTGATTATCATGCTTACTATTTTCCCTATCCATATCTTGTTTGAAAGGACATGTTTTTAGGCTTTTACCCATAGCAGCAAGTTGTTGAACTGTTTGATAAAATGTTTTCATAGACATGTACGATAACTTTGGTGGCATAGAGAAGGTAGTAAACTATTTGAAAAAATACCCCAAAAAAATGGGGTCTCATGGTGATGGAATGCCATTACAAACAAATGCACGTCATGGCATTCCATCACCATAAGACCACATTTATTTCAAGATTTTTTTCAGAAAGTTCATGTTGCCTTCTCTATGGTATTATTGCTTACTTTTATGCTTTGATATTTATTTTTCCAAGCATCCATAGTTTGTTGGAAAGCACCTATTTTAGGCTTTTAGCCATAGTAGCAAGGAAGTGAGTAGTTTGATAAAATGCTTTGGTACACATGTATGGAAAATGTGGTATCATAAAGAAAGTGTTGAGTTGTTTGAAGAAATGCCTTGAAGAAATATGGTCTCATGGTGATGGAATGGAATTCCATCACCATGAGACCACATTTCTTCTAGGCAATTTTTCAAACTATTAACTACCTTGTCTATGTTATTGCTTACTATTATGCTTTCATAGATTTTTTCCAAGCATCCATAGTTTGTTGTGCAGGTGCACCTTTGTAAGCACATGCTTCCATGAGGAAAATTTAGGAGTTTGAATTGGTTAAGGTGTTTTGATGATGTAATAAGGCTTAAATAGTCATTTTGGAGGTTGTAATAGTTTTAGTTAATTTAGGCATATAGTGCAAAATTGCAAAATATTGACAAAGTTGTCAATTTCAAATGTTGTAAAAATGCAAAAAAGGTGTAAAGGCATGGAATGCCAAGGGTCAAAGTAGTTATAGAGGTTATTGAGTCATTGTAGGAAGTTGGAAAGGTTGGGAAATGTTTAAAATGATATGTTCCATCGATGTAAGTTTTTGTTGGAGAGATTGAAGGAGAAAACTAATAAAATATCACTGATCCAAAGGAGTTAGTATTGAGTTTTTGATATGTGAAAGTAGGCCATGATGGGTGCCTGATTTGGGGATTTTTTGACAAGGTTGTTTGAGAAAATTGAATGTTTTGATAGGAAAAGTGGGTTGGCTGACCTAGTAGGAAGACTAGGTAGAAGTTTGAAAAAAAAAAAGAATTGTGTTTTTGAGTTGCAAAGTGGATTGAATCCTTTTGAATGATGAAGTTAAGTTATTTGACTGCCCTGCATTGCATCAGTTTGTTGGCAAGCACCTTTTTTAAGATTTTAGCCATAACAATGAGGAAATGAATTGTTTGATAAAATGCTTTGGTAGACATGTATGGAAAATGTGGTAGCATAGAAAAGGTGGTAATCTATTTGAAAAAGTGCATCAAAGAAATTAGGTCTCATGGTGATGTCACATATCTTTGAGGCATTTAAAAAAAAACTCATTGCCTTGTCTATGCTATTGCTTACTATTATTCTTTCATATATTCCTTTCGAGCATCCATACGATAGACAAGGCAATGAATTGCTTGAAAATATGTTGAGAAATATAAAGTGGTCTCATGGAATGCCATGACAAGCAAATGCAATTGGAAGCTGCTCCAAGACTTATTACTTATGCTATGTGAAGTAATTGCATCACTGCTTATGTTGACTTTCTAAACAACTATATTCTAGTTGAAATTTTGGCATCTATCAACACCTAGTTATTAGTTATGGAATGTGAAGTAATGCTTTGAGTTTGAATGATGTGCAATGCAACATAATCAACAATATGAATATAAACTACACAAATCTATTAAGTAAAATTCATTATTTAAACTCTTTATTCTATTACCTACGTGTAGGTTTGAGTAAATCCACTGGCACTGGGAGGTTTTCCCTCAAAACCTCCAATATTTTCCTATTCAACATCCAAAATCACATATTAAAATACCATTCGTAAAACAATGCTATTAACATGTACTAAATTTATAATTGTTTACTAGTTACATACCCCACAGATAGGTGTATTGCAAAAATAAGTAGATGGAGGGCT
Source organism: Sequoia sempervirens (assembly GCA_007258455.2). NCBI lineage: Eukaryota > Viridiplantae > Streptophyta > Pinopsida > Cupressales > Cupressaceae > Sequoia > Sequoia sempervirens. The sequence continues at coordinate 58,670 of VDFB02323455.1, read as the reverse complement.
GGTGTATCCAGTCTCAACACTATGACCCTATAATTTTATTAAAATCATAAAACTAAATTAGTTAATCTTGCATTTCAAAATCAAAATTTATTAAATTAAATTCAATCAACATGCTAACTTTTACCTAAGTATCAATGCCATACGCCTCATGCAAAATGTGAGCTACCCTCCATCACTGTAGCTACATACAGATCCTACGTAGTAGCCTCCTGAGTGCCAGTGGGGTCATATGAACCAGTCACCCCACAAGATTGGCACACATGGGTTTGAAGGCCATCAATCGAAGACTCCCTTGGATGTCACTACAGAATAGGGTTAGTATAATTGATGACACTCTGGGTCAAAGTGTTGATCACCTACAATGTCTCTACGTTGGCACTCTTCTTTGTGATGGAAGGTATAACAACGTGCTCACAAGGCGACCTAGCCAGAGCTCGTCTCCCTTGTCGCGTAGGATCCAGTTGTGCACCGAGTCTATCCTGAGCCAACCCCCCACCTCTCCCCTAGAAGTCCCTCATATCAAAATAATTTGGGATTTTGTTCAATACGAACTCATAGAATAGTTTCCTAAGAAAATACTATGGGACTTCACAATTGTTCCACGGTGGGTAATCAAAGACCAAGTACCACCTATCATAAAAATACTACCTAATCTATTGGTGGTGGCACCAATGAATAGGAAACCTCTTCACATTCAGGGTAAGATTTTGATTTTTTTAGGATTAGTGAATAATGAGCACAATTCACCTTTTGTAATTTTTAAATCCTTTACTTGTTTATATGATAGTTTATCCGCATAATAAGCCCTAGCCGCCTGCCTCCTATCTTGCCATCTAGTTATTTGTTTGCTATTTGAATCTACATTTGTTAACATATCTTTCAATGAACTTGCTTGGGTCATTCTTTCTGTGGTTGAACCATTTGGATCACTCAACCTACTAATTAAATCCTCAATTTTCTTTTTTTTTACTCATTAAATTTTGTTGAGTGCCAGGAGGGTGTTGAGTGATTGGTGGAGGAGGTTGTTGTTGAGGTTGATTTTGTTGTTGAGGATTTTGAGGGTTTGTAGGTTAATTTGCATCTCCTACAAATTCAAAAAAAAATATATCAAATACAAACTAAAATTGACAAAATCAACCTAAAATTAACAAATTCAAAACAAAAAGCAAACAATCCTTACCTCTCCCACCTCCTCCTCGTTGTGGCGCCATCCTTGCGAAGAAATAGAAACCGTTGGTGAATATTTTTGCACAATACCTCCTCCTAGAACATGAGCACGAATGTTGAGGGTTTTGGTTGCGGGCACAACACAAAAAATAGTTGAAATAGAATGAATGACTCACTTTTTTTCTCTTTTAACTTGTCATAACGCGAGCGCATTATAATGCACTCATGTTATGAGTTTTCAATTTTTTTAAAAAAAGTGGCCACAAAATTGCTGCCCATCTTCATTCACCCACCCTAAAGCTAAATCTACTTAAGTGATAGCAAAATTATTTGATGTTCATGAAATATTATTGCAAATCTATTGATTTCATGAGGTTATTTTATGATCGAATTGAAAATATTTTATCTAACACTACTAATTCTTAATGAAACTAGAGATAACCATATACCTAGGTTGATATTAACAACAATATCGCATCATACCTTGAAGAAAACCTAGTATGGTGAAGACTTGACTACCAAAGCCTTGGGATTAAGCTAAGTCAACCTTTTCCTATTACTCGGACCCTTAGGTTGCCCTAGTTCAGTCTTTCAAGTAAAGATAGGTTATTTGCGGTTTTCTTGTGAGGATTTTATCTGCACTGTTGTTGCGAGTAACATTTTCATCAATAGGAACTGGAGCTAGAAGGAGGGGCCACTCTCACTTTTCTTCATATCTTTCTCTTCGTGTTTTGTTTAGGAATCTGTACTGGTTCCAATTTCATGGGAGAGCTTGCAAGGCAAAATTCTAATGCAAGCCGGTATTTAAAAAATGGAAGTTGAAAAACTCCAAAAAATTCTTAACCAAAGATTACATCCTTTGAGTTTATTCACCTTTGGTAGAGTCACCAAGTGTAGAATTCATGATATAACTGATCACAGTGAACTTGATTGTGAAATATTTTTAACTAGGGTAAGTTTGGCTATGTATAAGGTGATTTTGTTAACGGAAGAAATTTTAACTACTAGGAGAAAGAAACTATTAATGATAAATATGTTGAATCCTGAAAGAGAGTATAACCCTAGTAGAATTAAAAATGTTAAAAAAATAACTAATATATCAAAATGGTTTGTTAACTATAACTGTTATGAAGAAAATCTTAAATTTTTGTAGGAAAATAGGAAAGAATTATGAGACTCAAAATTATTGCACCGAAAACAAGGAAACAACATCGATGAGTCATCATTCTCTTTATACGTGGAAAACGTAAGTGAAGAGAATGAGCGAGAAAATTGAGTGGGAGACGTGTGTTTTTCATTCCAAACTAAAAATTCACAAGCTAAAAAAGGAAACTTTATAAATTGTGATATCGCTTGGTCTAACAAAGTTCAAAGTGAAGATAGGGCCGAGACATGAAAACTTTTGGAGGAGAAGAAAATCAAGAAATGGACACAGCCATTCATGGAATTGAATAGAGCAAAGAGGAAAATCATGAACTAGCGTTGAAAGAAGGTAGAGTATTGATGAACCAGAGAAAGTGTGTGTAATCAATCTTTAATGAGGTCGTTTTCATACATATGATCCAAGTTATTGGTAAGTACACATTTGAATTTATGTTTGTTAAATGAAAAAATACATAAAGAAATTCATTATTGCAGTAGGACATTTGAAATTTATTCCAATGAATTAAAGGACAAACCTATTGTAATTCATACCAAAACAACAATGAAAATAGTTATTGAGCTTAAAATAAATTGCTTTGTTATGGTAAATTTTGGTTAGTTAGGATTAGTTTGCTTTTGTAGGGTGTGTTTTTGTTTTTTTCCTTTTTTTTTTTTTTTGGCCCTTCACATTAGCAAATTCTTCTTAACTTATCACACACATGAGAGTTAATTCAAACATTTTATAACATTGTGCTATGAAATATAAAATGATAAAACCATACATAGTAAATGCACACTTTTTTTTAACGTACGATAAAGCTAGATATATGTGCGTGTGTGTATCACATATATACATGGAAGTACCAAAATTCTTGTTGTAAGAGGATCAAAAAAAGAGAAAGGAGGGAGCTAAGATGTAGAGAAGAGTGGCCATGTAGTCAATCTGGGATGCCTAGTCCATCAGGGCTAAATATCCTACGTAGGAAATTTCTTGATGAACTTCAAATTCAAGAGTATGGAGGTCAATTAGGAACAACCAGAGTGAAACTACTTCCTCATGTTCCAGGAACCGAGGAATATCATCCATGGAAGGGATTCCAATGGTCAGGTGTGTAATAGACAAAATAGTATCCATATTCTCCAAATATTCAGGC
>VDFB02323455.1:0-49776 GCA_007258455.2 Sequoia sempervirens | reverse complement strand
GATAAGATTTGGAAAATATTCTTTGAAAGGCTAAATGAGACCGCAAGATTTCAACTATTTGTTGAAATGATGCGGGGTTTAAAGTATAGAAACATCATGAAGACTCTGGGGTTGAGAACATCGAATGCATCAAGTGAGAAAACTATTGTGAATAATCTAATGGATGCTTATGAGAGTGTGGGTAAGACCTCATGCTCAAAGGATAGTAATGTCACCCAACATATCATTACATCAACTTTGGTAAGCTATCAAACAAAGATAACTCGTCTCATTGAAAAGACAAGTGAACAAATGAGAATTAGTAGAAAAACTTTATCAAAATTCATTCAAAGGTGGTAAGGAATTGAGGGCACCGATTCAGATGAATTATGGGCATTCTCTGGGAGACTACCACATAAAGATAAAAAAGTTGTTGAAGAATTGAGAACACTAATTGAAGAGTATTGGAAGAATAATACAAGGCCATCTTCAAATCAAAGGGATGTTGTAAGAAGGAGAATGGGTAATCAGAACTGTGAGCCACATCCAAAGAATTTTTTGGATGACTCAAACCCAATTTTTTCGTAAATTTCAAAATGATGATCCTCAAATTAGTATTTCTTAGAATTTTTTGAAATGATTAAACCTTTTATGTCAAGATAAATCACACACGCACTACTTGTTGTTGTAGACTACATATTGAATTCTCTAACCATTATGATGCTTATCATTCTATATGTTTCAATTTGCATACTAACGATGTTTTGCAGGATTGTGGCATAGAATCCCCACCAAAATCTTCAAGAGAGTTCTTATCAAAAAAATTATGTGAAATAGAGGATGGCCAAATATTCTACAGGACAACATGCTTGGATGGTTCATGTGAGCGTAGCAGTGGCTTGCAACGAATGCTAATATGTCAACATATGGAAAGCACAAATGAGGTGGGATAGAAACTAGTAGAGTTCGAGAAGTATAAAATAGTGGAATACGTTACAAAAGATGGGTCTCAAGCAAAAAGGTGTGATTTGGTTATTCAAAAGATTCTAGTGTATCAGTTTATGTCCATGTTTCATGAGAATCTAGTGTATGAGTATGAAAGGCATACCCATTGAGCTTGATGGTTGGACACACAATTCAAGCTATGCAAGGACACCTTTCCAGTTGGCAACAAAGTATTAGTGGTTGAATTTGTAGAGAACTACACTCTACAACCACAAAATGAGGTGCAGTCACAATACTACAACTCCACACAGGTTTTGATATTTGTGCACATAGCATTCATTCATGCAGCTGATAGTATAGAGGACCAAAGGAAGGTATCCACTACCTAGAATTAATTACTTGTTTGATCAAATGAAGGGGGTTGCTATATTTTCCAAAATAGACTTAAGTTCAAGTTATCACCAATGAAGAATCAGAGAAGAAGATATTCCAAAGACAACATTCAAAACCGAGTATGGCCATTATAAGTTCTTGGTGGTGCCTTTTTGCCTAACAAATGTGCCCTCTTCTTTCATGATTCTCATGAATCATGTTTTCCATGACTACTTGGAAAAATTTGTGCTATAATTTTTGGATGACATACTAATCTACTCTAAAAATATGCAAGAGCATGAGGAGAATTTAAGAATAGTTTTGCAAAGGTTGAGAGATCACAAATTGTATGGGAAATTGTCCAAGTTTTCTTTCTTTTAGCCTAAAGTGCATTATCTTGGACATATTATATCATCCTAAGGAATTTTAGTGGATCTATCCAAGATACAAGCCATTTTAGAATGGCCTATTCCTAAGAATGTGGTCGAAGTAAGGAGCTTCATGGGTTTGGCAGGATATTATTGACAGTTCATAGAGAACTTCTCCAAAATAGCTAACCCCATAAATTCCCTTCAACAAAAGGGAAAGAAGTTTGAATGGACAAAAAAATGTGACATTTCTTTCCAAAAGGTGAAGGAAGCTCTTACCACTGCACCAATCTTGCAAGTGCCTGATCCAAAAAGAGAATTTGAAGTATGGACAAATGCATCTATGGATGGGTTAGATGGAGTACTAATAAAAAATGGATGAGTGGTTGCCTTCGAGCCTAGGAAACTTAAGGATCATGAAATTAACTACCCCAGCCATGATTTGGAGTTGGTGACAATCATGCACTCCCTAGGACCAATATGGGGAGCAAGGGGCTACTTGGAAAGATGAAAATGTAATAAAAGTAGAATATCCATACTTGTTTAATTAAGTCGAGTTGACTTAATCCTAAGGGGGTGAGTATGTCATATCACCTAGATACCTTGCTAAATCTCATGCATGACCCCTAGCCTTGATGTAATTTGGACTAGGGGTGCATTTTCAAATTTTATTATGTGGACATATATATAAATGTGTGTGTTTGTTGAGAAAAACTCAATGTTAACGTTAATGAATGTGAGTATTAATCTTATTATGTTATTTTAAATTTGATGCATTGAGTTGTTTAGCCTAACTCAAACTAATAAATTGGTTGTTGGACTTGTGTGAGGTTTGTCATTGGTTGCAGGTACTCGGGGTGCATGATGTGGTGGATTTTGTGGTCCTATGGGATGAGAGACAATCTATTGGTAATGTCATTCTACTGCCTAGACCTTGCCTGCAATTTTTGACAACTTGAAGTTCATTTAAACCTAAGACCTTTGTCATCTATTAAATTTCCATAGCTATTTGTTCCAACTAGATGAAGTCATCAAAATAGCTTGACTCATTTGGATCAATTAAGAATATCAAATAATGTTATAATTTATTAAGGAATGGTAAATAGATAAACAAAATTAATATATATATATAATAAATAAATAAATAAATAAAGGCTAGAATAAGTAAATAAATAAATAATAAATCATTAAATGTAAGAATCCATGAAGTAATAATATAAAAGAAAATTAAATAACTAAAACTATATTACTAACTAGGTACCTTATAAAATTGAGAGCAACTAAATAAAGTCCCTTCATCAAAATTCTCATGAATGAAATAGAGAAGCAAAAATAAAATGAAAGAGAGGGTATTCAAACAAAAAATGTCATTTTGGCACAACTCTCCACCCATGATAGGGGACCAACGAATTTAATGAGAATGGGAGCAAGTGTGGAGGAGAGGAGGAGGGGAGGTTGTGCCATTAATGGGCATGGCACCCCTATTCAAGGTGCCCAATCTATAGCACGTGCAAGGAAAAACACACTTGCCTTTATAATCATCTCTAGACTTGAAAAAAAGGCACACTAGAAGCCTGTTAAGGAGCAAAGGGAGGAGGTGAAGGATAGTAGTGCAGAGCTAGGAAGGCAGAGGGACTAGGGTTTCTTCTAGTGCTACCTTAGATGCCATACACTTGGATGTTTCAATATAAGGTTTTAAACCCCCTTCTCCAGTCATAGATTTTGATTATAATACAATATCCATAATAAAATCTTACTTTTGGCTTTGGATCGTTTGAGAAAAAACTAGGGATGATCTTAAGGTTGCAGAAAACTCATAACTCTTTGATCATTTTCCTAAAATTGTCTCTTTTCTACTATTAATAATGATACTCTATAAATGATTTTTATAGTTGGTTTCTTTGAAGTTTGACCTTATGCAACCTAAGCCTTAGATTTTACTGATATTCCAAATTATACTCGATCATTCCTTGTTCATAATGGGGTTCAATGTAAGTCTAAGGAATCTTGTATTGTTATTAGAGATTAGAATGATAAATCAAAACCCAAAACTCCAAGAGTCTCTTTGAAACTTAGTTTGATCAGTATATCAAAAACCTTCACTTTAGTACTATAGGTGACAAATCATGCTCGTCAAATCCCAAAATTCATAACTTGGTTGTAATTGAATGTAATAAATGGTGTCTATGCCACCAATCATAGGTTCTTAAACCATAATCACTAGTTGTCTAAATATGGGTGTTATACATAAATGAGTTGAGAATGGGTAGAAGGGGTGATTCTACAACCACGTTATTTGGAACCTTATTGTTAGAAAGCTACTCTTGTTCACTCTGCATACTAGCTAGAGTTTGTTAGAAACTCTCACTAAAACATTTATTATTTTATTTAATTAACCATAACAACTATCATAATTGTAATCAATATATTCACATAAAATAAAAGGGGTCATTGGCTGCTACCAAAAATATTCATACATTTATTAGCATTAGAAGGAAGAAATAAAATAAAATAAATATTTAAGGTAGGAACCATAAACCATTAACTAAAGTCATGAAAGGAGTGATATAGGTCTTGCTCACCATATCACCATAGCTACAAATAAATTCCACCTTTTATCTGCCCTTTTTCTATAATTTCTTACCCAAGAAGAAGAAAGGACACACAGATTATGAGGTTATGTTGTTGCTCAATGAATTAGGAATTACATACCTATATTACTACCACTAGTGCACTTAAAGAATGCTAAATTTTGCACATTACTACTATGAATTATTATGGGTTGTAAGGACAGTCGGGCTTAATCTTAAGGATAATTTATGTTATGTTTAGTTGGTTTCTAGGACAATCATATGTCAACATTAGGCATTCTCTGTTATGTCATAAGAAAATAGTCCCCTTACGAATCCATGTTTGGAATTTTTTTTGTTTAAATATAAGTAGGGTATCAAACACAAACTATCATGGGGAGAAGAGCTACCTTACTTCCAATTGAGATGAGTCTATTAGCGTGTAATGCTTCTATATGAAATATTTATTAATGTCATTCATGGTTGCAACTAAGTTGGAAACTTGCTTAATCACATTTGGGACCTATCTTCCAGTCACAGTGCTAAGAGAAGTCAAGGAGTAGTACTTTTAAGCTCGAGATTGATAGGTGTCTAGGGGGATTACTTGCTCGAGATGGAAAAAATTCAAGGATTAGTACTTTTATGCTCGAGATGGAAAAAAGTCAAGGAGAAATACTTTTATGCTTGAGATGGAAAAAAGCCAAGGAGAAATACTTTTATGCTCGAGATGGACAAAAGTCAAAGAGAAATACTTTTATGCTCGAGATGGAAGAAGTCAAGGAAAAATACTTTTATGCTCGAGATGGACAAAAGTCAATGAGCAATAATTTTAAGCTTGATATTGATAGGTGTTTAGGGGCAATACTATTCTCAAGATGGACAATAGTCAAGGAGCAGTACCTTAATGCTTAAGATTGACAAGTGTCTAGGGGATGTACTTGCTCAAGATGGACAATATTCAAGGAGCATTCTATTCCAATGATGGATAACCTTGATTGCTTAGTCATCTAATGGACTACAAGGAATAAAGTTCCTAACAAGCTCAAGTAGGTAACATATAAATCACCTCATAACCTTATAACTATTGGGAAATGGTATCTTAAGTCTAACACTATTAGGTACACCTTGATATTTGGTCACTAGGGAGATATTCTATACATTGCTTATGGGTTTGAATGAAAAATATCTCTCACCATGGGCCACATAATCCTCTTGGAGGAGTGGATAGGGTTTGAATCAGCTTTGGTTGGGATCATTTTGCACCTTACCATAATCCAGAGCAAACCATGGACATGGAGCCTTCTTGAATTGTAAAACATTTAAGGTATGTGCACTTCATAATGCAACAATCTTCTATTGGTTAATGAAGTGAGCTTTTATTTGTAAGATGTATATTGACATGATGATTAAGAAGTATATGTTGATTTCTATTGCTTTTGTTTAATTGTTAGTTCAATTCCATGTATTCCCTATTATAATGATAACAAAAAAAAAAATTGTGCAAAAATTCTTCCTTTCGTTGGGGTTGATGTCACATTAACTTTATTGAAAAATATTATGAACATTGTAAATTGCATTCATTCATAATGTGTCAATTAAACAACTAATGTAGCTATTTCTACTTGAGATCTATTTTAGAGGATATAGGAATGCATTGAGTGCCTAAATATTGCATTTATTCCTTCCTGGTCTACAAGTTAATTTGTACTAAAACTAATATTTTTGGCCACTTTTGTGTAAAGATTTAACCCTCGGCCTAAAAATTTGATGGTAAAATTTTGGATTGTCAAATGTTGAAATGTCAAAAGAGCACAATGATAGTTGTTATTATTGTGCAAGTCTTTAATAATTAGAAGGTGCTAGTTAAGTTGCATTATGTCAACCATTTCATTATGGATTGGGTATCATATAATATATTCAAGGAAACAATGTATGTGGTTTTGTTTGAGTTTTAGCTGAAGGTTGGATTTGAATATTATATATGTTATTAAACAAGTATTATAGGCTATATCACAACTTTCATACACCTATTTTGTAATAATGGTTCCTTATAGATAGATGCCCATCATATTGGTAGAGGCATTTGATAACAAAACCTTTTATGTGGTCTATGCTGAAGATGTGGGATGTTCTATTTCATAGATTTCATTTGTTAGTTATGGATTAAACTCGTTATATGATATTGTATGCTCTCATTGTTCACTACATATTGATAAATAGACTATGAAGGGATAAGTAATAACATTTGGTACCTACATGCTTGGTAGAGAGCATTGAATTTCAGTATGATATACCAAGTCTTTGTTGGCATGATGTTTGTCATTGGTGTCAAATTTCATGGTAGTTCTCATACTCTCATGGTGTTCAATCATTGATGCCACTAATTGATGATGCAAAAGTTCCATGTTGTTGATGTTGCTCTTTGATGGTGTTCATGGTAGTTCATTCATTGATGCAAAATTTTGATGTTGTTGATGCCATCTCTTTTTTATAATGCTTGCAAAGGACAAGTTGGTACAAAGATTGATGCAAAGGAGCTTTCCCATTTTTCTTGCCGAAGGTGTTGATACAAACATTGATAAATTCATTCATGGAGTCTTCCTTCCTCAAGAATCATTCACAAATATTACAAGGTCTTATTTTTCACAAATTAGGTTTTCAATGGTAGAGTTTTTTTGTACAAATATATGATTGTTTTGGATAGAGTTATGAGTAGAGTTCAAGGGTGGTGGTAATCCCATCTTAGGTTTTTTGACTATTAATGATCATTATATTTCACAAGCTAAGTTTCTAAGCATTTCAACTCTCAAAAGACTATGTTATACTTTAAGGGTCTTGATCTAGGGTTTAAGTCTTATAAAGACTCATTTCATCTCATCCAAAGGAAGAATGTTGTGTAGTCATGTAAAGACTTATATTATATCAACCAAAAGAAGTTCAATGTTGATGAGGTTGCAGGTTTAGAAGAAAAAAGTTCTATTTTCAAAGAAGGTGAATGACTTCTTCTCAAATGTACATTTTTGATGGGTACTTTCATTTGTATTATGATCTTTTAAGTAGTTTTAACTAAAATTTTGGTAACTATTTTTTTGTTACATTGATGGATTGAGAAGAAAGGGGTTTTTCCACAATAAAAGTGTAGCACCTATCTTGGGATTAGGTGTGAAGGAAACCAAATGAGAGACACCATGTTGATCGGAAGATCATAAGGAGACCGAAACCAAATCCAAATTGAAGAAACAAGGTAGCAGTATAACAGATGTTAGTGAGGGGTTTAGTTATGAAGTGTGTACTAACAGTCTGCACACTATAATGAATTAAGGAACAATTTTGAATGGTGTTGAGTATTCTAGAAGACAAAAACAATATATCTTTGTAGATGGAAACAATATATCTCTGCATACCTATCACAAGTCTTTTTTTAAATGTTGAAGATGATATGTTTGTGAAAAAAAGGAAGAATAATCTACACATGGTCTTTGAAGATTGTCAAAGTTTGTGCTTTTTGAGAGGATTTTGAAGGTGTATTATGTTGGTGCAAATGGCAACAAGGTAACCCCCTGAAATAGTGTTTCTTTTTTATTGGAGATTGGTCATTAATCCCTTGGATTTTTTTTCTAGTGAGGCAGTTGTATTTTCCAATGAGGAATACTTGTAACCAATGAGGTTCCTTTTCCAGTGAGGTATAAAAAGTATCCAGTGAGGGTCTATAATCAATGGGATGTTATTAAGCCAGTGAGGCAATTTTCCCGAGTGGGTTTTTTATCCCTATGAGGGTTTTCCACTCATAAATCATTGTGTTATGGTGTTGTGGTTCATATGGTTTTCATGTCACATGAAATTCAGTCTTGTTGTTTTAGTTATGTACTTTGCAACATTTGAACTTTCATGTTATTCAAGCATCTTGCTCTTGGCTATCACATTTGAATACATTCTAGTAATTGAACATTCAATTATAACAAAGAAACAATGTGTTATGGGAAACAATTGAATTTTGTTAAGGGAAAAAATTGAATTGATTTTGGCTATACTCTTGGGAAATATGATTAGGGTTGGAAAAAAATACTCCAACTCTTCATTTAACCTAATGGGTTTGTGTGATCCAAGATAATTTCATGTTGAGTAATAAGCTTGGCCCGTATGTTGATAAGATGAACCTTGGGATGTTCAAGTTGCTTTATGAATGATAATGGGTAGAGTTTGATTCAAGACTCCAATATCATTAACGGGATGTATTATAGTAGGATTTTCTAAGTTGTGAACTTAGTGTGAGACCCATAGTGTAGTATGAGACAGACTGATATTCATTTTCTGGATGAGATATGATTACAAAATTTTGTTAGTAAATTATATAGTGGGATGATTCATAGAGTAGGTTGCATCCACTTTCATGGTGCCAACTATTCCTTATGTGAACATGTGATGTATTATGTGGATCATTCACACTTAATATATGTGATGTATGCTTAAGCTAGTCATTGGTGTAATTGTGTTGTGTATGAGCTAGTCACTTATGTACTTGTGATGTGTAGTCATTATTGTACCTATGATGTGTATATGAGCTAGTCACTGTTGCACTTGTGATATGTATGAGATATTCACCTTATGTATATGTGATGTATGCTTGAAAAAATCACCATGTGTGATCTTCAGATTCTAGAATTATATTGACCCTATATGGTTTTTGTGTGTGTACACTAATTATTGGTATGTAACCAACAATTGATTGGAATTTTTTGTTAACATTATAGTGTAACCAGACTAATTTGAAATCATAAGCTTAGTTAATAGTCATGATTTAAAAAGAGATCAAATATCTCATATAAGAGAGGAGGATGAACTCTTGTTGTCATTAGTGTATGAACTACAAAGTCTTTGATTTCTCAACTAGGATGCATAGGTAGGGCGATCATGAATGAACCTTGATGTTTAGGTATGGGTCGAGGGATGATCCTAACTTTGGGAGCTTACCACCTTTGAGTGTAATCTTGAGTCATGTAGTAGGGTTTTCACTACCACAGTTTGGAGAAGTTATGAGGTTGGCATTTCTGAACTATATGGAAGATGCTTATTGGTTGTTTTAATCAAAAAAATTAAAAGCTAAGGGGCAGTTTTTGCATATAAGATATATCTACAAGAAACATATTATTACATGTTGTAGGTTGAGACTAGATAATTTATACCTTACAAGGTGGAAGTGAATTAACTAATTTAACAATTGGGGTATTCATGAGTAAATATTTTGAAATTAATTCCCTTGTGATATGCATTCAAAGTTGATATCATTGAACTACTTAAGTATATTTGAGTAAATCTTAAGTTGAATCTTCGTGGTACAAGTTACACCCAACATCAAGGTGTTATTATATATAATATTTGTTATCCTATCATGAATATAGGTACACACATTTATGATGCAAGAGCATCTAGGGGTACTAGCAATCTTGCATCACCAAAAGTATTGTTATTTTAATAGGTTTATTTTCAGTAAGGGCTTAGAGGCTAGGTGAATAAATATTTTGATATGCAACTTTGTCATTTACCTTGGGATGAAATTGTTGTTGTAATTTTTGTGGGAATTATGCATTTATGAATATTTTATAAGGAAAATTTGGGAAAATACCCCTCTTAGGCATCCAAATTCTTGGTGGGGACCATTTGGGGTGTGTGTTCTTGCATGTTCAATTGCATGCCTTGTATGTGATTGCATGTTTGTGCTACAATCTTTGTGCATGTAGTTGCATGACCATATTTTGATCCGTTGGGGCCATCGAGAGTCAAAGAAGGTGTCTTGATTGACCAAGATGATTTGCCAAAAGTTAGGCGCCCATGTGAAGGTGGTGAAGGCAATGAATTATTTTATATTTTATTTTCTTATCTCTCCTCAAATTGGACGTGGGATTTCTTGATGGTTTTTGGAGGTTGTTTTGGGAAACCAATGGTTGTTTCTCTTTGCACAATTTCTATATAATCATGCTTGCTCATTTGGAGAAGGGGGGCTTTTGGAGAAGTTGTGGTTGCTTACCCAGATACTGTCAAAATGATGTCAAAATGTTGAAGACATTATGTTGTAGATTTTTGTATGTTTGAAGCCCATATTGTAAGGAAGCTCATGAGCTTCAACTTGATGTAATCATTTTAAGATTTAAGCAAATAAGAATGTTGCTGATTTTCTTTCTTTAAATCTGAAATTTAATGGCATATTGCAGCCATCTTGCAAGTCCCTTTGTGTGTGTTTGATTTCAGATTTGTAAGGGGAGTCTCCTTCATCAATTTCTATGGAAATTAATTTTAATTTTTTAAGGTTTAATTAACTCCCTTGGGTTGAAAAATATGTTACCCTTATTTATTAATTGGACAATGGGTTTTTGTCTAGTAATTCCAAGTGTATGTTCCTTGAGAGAGACCTTGTGAGGAGAACTACATGTGAATTCAATCTTGTTTAGAAGTAGATATGTAGGCATTCCTTGGGGGAAAGTTGTCCCTATGACCTCAAGTCCATAAGGGAGTGTTTGGGGGGGAAACTCCAAGGTTTGGGGTTGTTCCTAAACTTGTTCAACTTTATTCACTAGAATTCAAGTTGAAGTTGAAACTTTTATTAGATGATTATAAATAAGTTAGGAAAACATGGTAACTTGTACCTAACAATGATGTAAAATTTGGCTAATATGATCTATTCAGGTGAATAACGAGTATTTGTATGGGCTACGAATGGTCCACTTATTGTAGCTATGGCCCAAAATATTATTTACAAAAACTCAAGGCTTTATTGCCATTTTTTTTTGTAGTTTGGACATTTGGTGAATTAATGGCTAGTAAGAAATATAAGAGCAAAAGTGTAAAAGAATAAAATACACATGGAGAAGGATTTTTCTATCCCTACCCCAATTGTGAGAGTTCTTGAGGAGGTAAGCCCTTTGAATTTAGGAACAATCAAGGTCACCTTAGAAAAAAGATATTGAACAATATCCTTTCAAGAAGGATATGATAAACCTTTTCAATTCCCTAGAACCTTCCGCTAGTGTAGAGGGTGATTCTTACTCAAAAATATTACAAAGGGTGGAAAGAAATGCCAAATATATTCAATCTTTGACTCATTTGTATAGAATGATAATCAAGGAATTATTTCAAGAAAACATAGAGGATAGTTGGAAATCTCAAAAGTTAGGGGAAAGGTGATAAATAAGGATTATCCACCTTCAAAAATAATTATCAAAGTAGAATAAATTATTGAAAACTCCCATGAGGTTAATAAGGATGTCAAGGTTGGCCCTTGCTTTAGCCCCAAGTGGACCCAAATGTTTGTTCACCTCCATTCTTAAAGCAAAACACAAGAAAAAGGAACATAGGAAGACACATGATGTAAGCTAAAATCATAAGCCAGTTAGACCAAAGATCAAAGAAAGAAGATCAAATGAAATTCAAAAGGAATTTTCTTGTGGAAAATAATACTCTGGAGATTTATACCTCTAGAAAAAGAAAGAAATTATCATCCTCTCATGGAAGATGAGGGGTCAACAATTATCAAAAGAAGCTACTTTTTTAAAAATGCATAAAAAAGGTGGACATTTCTTTGAAAAAGAAAGAAATTATCATCCTCTCATGGAAGATGAGGGGTCAACAATTATCAAAAGAAGCTACTTTTTTAAAAATGCATAAAAAAGGTGGACATTTCTTTGATTCAATAATAAAAAATGAATGAAAACTTTTGATTTGGTAGCTAAAATGATATGGCCAAGTGTTGAATACTAAATTCCAAATTACCATGATTTGATGTCTAGACAATACATTAACTATGAAAAAATAAAAATATTCTTCTTCAAAAAAACAAAAATCTACAAGAAATTTTTTTCTCAATTATGGGATGCTCTACTGGATCCCTCCCAACCACCTACCTAGGCCTCTACTTATCGATTAAAAAAATAGATCATACATTATGGAACGGCATTCATGAGAAGATCCAATGAAAGCTCACACGATGAAAGGGTAAAATATTAAGGCAAGTCATAAAGTGTCTTATTCTTAAAACTTTCCTTCTAAGTATTCCCTCTTATTTTCTATCTTTGTTCAAAATGCAAGTCTACCATGTTACTAGGATGTAACAAATACAAAAAATAATTAAGTGGATAGGGGAAAATAATAAAAGAAATTAGTCTTGGTTAATTGGGATATGGTTTTTCAATCTAAAATGAATGGAGGCTTAGGCCTAAAAAAGATAAGTTTGATAAAAAAAATCTCTCATGACTAAGCTAGGTTGGGAAATGATTAAATAGAGGAAGGATTGGTGTAACATATTAAAGGAAAAATATTGCAGTGCAAAGATTTCCTATCGACTCCTATGTCCCTAAGTGTTCTTTGCTATGGAAAAATATTCTCGAAACTAGAGGTCTCCTTTTCAAAGGCTTAAGATGGAAACTTAGGAGAGGAGATATAATTGACTTCTGGGACTATTTTTGGTTGGGAGAAGAGCCTCTATTGACCAACAATAATTTCTCTAATCTGCATGCTTACCTCTTTGACATATTTGGACACAATGTAAAGAATTACTCCTTTGAATACAAAACAAAATTAGGATTTGGAGAAATTTAAAAAAAAAACTATAATGACAAAATGTCTTTACAATATGGCTAAAAGCCTTCAAAAATAAATGCAAACATGTTTACCCCCTAGATGATGGCAAACAATATCAGAGAATATGGAAGCTCCATCTAGATCAAGAAAACGGTTTCTTCTAGGTACTCTTTATTGAGAGAACTAATATTGATTTCAACTATCTTAGAGCTTGGGACTAAACTTTTACCAAAGATTTATTTATTTTTATGGATTTACTTACACACAAAACTCTTACCTTGAATAAACTAATAATAAGAGTTTTCCAACACCCTAATAGGTGTATCCTATGCAAAAAAATTGGAGGAAAACATAAATCACATGTTTCTTCATTGATCCTTCGATTTTGCAGTTTGGGGTTATATCATGGATTGCTTGGGGATTGTTTAGGTTTTCCCTAAAGACTTGATAGATTTGTTTCTAAGTTTGATCCCTCATTTCAAAAGAACCCTAGTTGTGGAGTTATGAAAATTAATAACACCTTATGTGGTATGGAACCTATGGAAAGAAAGAAACAATAATTTTTATAGAGAAAAAAAATTAAATCCATAACAATTTAGCCTTGTTATTAGAAACTTTATCTCTAAAAATATAAATAGTGTTAAAATAAGAATAGAAAAGACCCTTAAAACAAACTAGAAGAAATGATCATTTTGAAATGGAATCTTGCATTTGAAGTTCATCTCAGGGAAAATTGTTCCAAAAATAAGAGGAAACTTATTTTCTAGAGGAGGTCTAAATAGGGCTAGATCAAACTAAATTTCAAAACAATAGCTAAGTGTAACCCTAGTCTTGTGGTTATTGGGGAATTTTGATAAATGATCATGGAGACCTTATTGAATTATTTTCCTCCCAAATAGGAAGAGAAAATAGTAATGAAGATGAAGCAATAGCTATTTGGTAGGAAGTGAAGAGGGCTCTAAGCAATAATGTTTGTAAGCTTCAAATTGAAGGAGACTCTAAAATTGTCATAAACCTAATAACGGGTGACATGACACCTTTTTGGAGGTTGGTGGACCATATTATTGAAGTGAGAAAATACATTAATTTTTTTATAAAACTAACAATAAGCTATACCTACAAGGAAGGAAATAAGTCTACATGGATGTTTTTGCAAATGAAGGAATGAAGGTGTTAGGGTGGGGCTCTTTTTCAGCTCTTTGCTAGTTGCTTGTTATAATACAAGATGAAAAGATGTAATAAAATGAATAAAAAGAGGGAAGAAAGGAAAGAGGATAGTTAAGTACCTTGAGACAATACAAAATCCTGGCTAGAGTGGAAGGATTAAAAATATTGGAGGAGAATTAAATTAAATTGATGCATATTCCCTTTCTAAAAAATCTCTCATGAAGGATAAGATTGATAAGATAGAAAATCCAAGATAAAAAATATATTATTTATTTTTATCCCAAGATGTCATCTCTAGTCATGATTATAGTCCCACGATGGCTCGCAAATCTAAAAATAATATAATTTTTTTATATTTCTTATTACTATTTCATTTTTGGAAACAAATGGCACTTTCACCAAGATTTGTGAAAGAAAAAAAGAAAGCGGTATGTGGGGTGAAAAGTTATAGGTGGAACCCTCCACTTGTGATTTGTTGATGAATACCAATGAAATATGAAGGATTTTTAACAAAGTGGGGCCACCAATTACTTTCAAGTGAAGCAAGGATATGATGTGGTCCTATCTAAAACATTTGCTAACTCTTGGAACTAGCAAGAGGTGAAAATTGGAGGGTGTAATTCTTGATGAACAAGAAAATGATAGCAGAGGCTACACGAACTAGTAGTCATGGTCAAAAGGTGAAAGTGTCCCACAAATCCCGAGATAAAGAATTTATTGATGTCTTTCTAAAGGAGGAAAAACTAGTGAGTTTCTAGAATAGATACAAATGATTGGAAATGTCAAGGCCCTAGGATCACAGTAGTTGGCATATTATTAAATATGTCACTCTTGGAGGCTTCTTTGGAGTTGTCCATATGTATCATTTTCCTCTATTGGATCATTTTAGGAATCAAATGGTTATTTGTTTCTCTTCTTATATCTAAACCTTTAATTCTCAATAGGGACATGCCTCCCTTGCATCAAGGCCTCATTTTTTTTTTGTATCAATACAACTTATATAAAAATCCTCATGCTTTAAATCGGTTGAGGATTATTGACTCTAATACTAGGGGTAAGGTTGATCCCAAGTTGGACCCTCACATCACCTTGTCTCAACACTTGAAGGAAGTCAAAGAGTTTGAGCACCCTTAAAAGAACACTAGAAAATGTGATAAGTTGAACTCCCCACAAAGTGTTTAGAAGATTGTGACTCAAATGGTGGAAAATAAGAAGGAAAAGGGTCCCTTTCAAGAGTTGAGAATTGTGTTGAGAGAATCCAATTTGAATACAAAAAATATTATAGAGTGCATTCCACTTGAGAGGAACAACTTAGTAATGAGGAAAAGGGTGACTAGAAGACACAACTAACTCAAAACATACTCAAGATATTGCTAAGAGAAGTGGAAGACCCAAAAATGGAAAGGGAAAGTAGGTGGTGGATGAAGATGAAAACAAGAAATGTCTAAAAAAATATTATAAAATAAGATGTATGAGAATTTTTACTACAAATCAACAATAAAAGGAAAATAAAGTTAAGAAAGAAGGAAAAGAGAAGGATACTGGTGTGCATGAGGTGATCTTGGGTTTTGGGGAAGATAGTGAAGAAAAAGATAAATCCAACCTATGATTTCCTTGTGGATTTGTATCTTGAGGTGTTCTATGACTCTATCAATTGTCATGATGAGGAGGTGGTTTTGGTTACCAACTATATTTCACATGTCCCAGACTCTAACCCCCCTATGGAATCTTCCTAGAATGATAAATGTGAAGAGAGGGAAATAAGTGACCATCAGGTGGAAGAATTTTAGATGGAAAGAACCCCAAAAAAAGAAAGATAAAAAGAAAATCTCCAAAGAGGAAAAAATTGACTTAATGGGACACAAAATTAACAACTTGAAGACTCTATGGTTTAGATTCTTTCAATCATTAAAGACCTTATGGATTTCTCAACCACCTCTATGGCCATCTTGCATGAGGATTACAATAGAAGGAAAAGTAAATTAGAGGAGAATACATACAAAGCAAAGAATAAGTTGAAGTGGGAGGCTCTATCACTTCCACTCAACCTGGAATAGTGGCGTTGGAACTTAGGAGGTCTAACTAACGGGCTATAATCCCCCTGGAGGGAATAGTATAGTTCTATGAAAACTTAACCCCCCACAAAAACAACATCTACCTCTTAGGCCCCTTAGAATAGTAGGCCTCCCCCACCCCAATCTATAGCCTCCCTCCCACCCCCCCCTCTCAAATAATGGATTCATAACTAAATCATTTGAATGTGTGGAGGTGGTGGATTGATCACTCGTTCTTTTCCAATGGGAGGGGATGACAAAAAGCTATGTCCCTAATTCCCCGCACCAAGCCTTAGTAACTGAGATCTAGAAAAGAATGAAGATAATGACCTAGAGGTGTGGAATTGAAATTTGAACCAAATTTCGGATGAGTGGAATTCTCTTATGAGCCTCCACAATATTAAGGTCACCAAGGTCACTTTTTTTTTTTGGTTTGTTAGTTTTTTTTGTGCTTTGTTGTTAGCTTTGTTTTTGTTGTGTTGGTGCAATATTTTTTTGTTATACTTTAGTTTTATGATGTTTTTTGTAACTCTTGGTCTGGAACCATTTCTCGCCTTATATTATCAAAAACATAATTAAAATTTTTATTTTACTAAACACTTCCAAAAAACATAAAATAACACAAAGTTCCAAATATAATAATTAAAGAAAAATTATTATCAATTTATATCTAAATAAGATACTTTAAATATGTAGTTATTTTACCTATTAAGACATTTAATCTAGATTTTGAAACAACGTTTCAATATAAATGCCACTACTAGTTTTTGTTATTTTTAAATACAACTACAACACATTTTCTCTAACAATTAAACTTATGACATAGATTTTTCTTCCTTCAATTACATGTGGTCTTCTAAGAGAAATCACTTTACCTAACTAAATTCCCTTTTAGAAAAGGTTACATAAAAAATAAAGTGCATATCTAGAACTCAAATAAAATTAATTGTCATTAGTAAGTGGAAATGAAAACATTGTTGGGAACTATAGTTGTGATACTGATATGTGGTTGTCATTGATGTCAACAATATTAGCACTATGATGTTGAAAACTACATATGTCGAAGATATTGAGAAAATTGTAAGAGAATAAGTTACAGGCAGCCTGTGGATCAGTCAAATCGTAAAGGTGTTGTGTTCAGTAAGTGAAAGTTTAGCTACTATGGACTGAAGGATTTACTGTTGAGATTTTCTAGATCATCCATCGGAAGCTTCAGAGGTCTGCATGATTATTTGTGAATGTTATGGAAATCTGTATTCTGGCAGTGTTTTTGTGGTCTATGTCAGTGTTCCTGATTAAAGTTCGTATGATTCTAGTGATCTTACTTGTTGCGGATGTTTCTTTGTTGATTCTTGGTGCTCATGGATGTTTCTAGTATGTTCTCTATCATTTTTGCATGTCCGCATTGATCGAAGTGATCATGGTCAAATATTTTTCTTTTGCATGTTTAGTTTTTCCTTGTTCCTGGCTGACATGATGATGATAACGTGTTGCGGATTTTTGAAGTTTGAAATTCAATTGTTTGGTGCAATCGAGGATATTATTTTTGGTCTTATCTTTATCTTGGCCAACGATGTTTAATCCACATTGAAGATTTATTTGTAATACTGAGCCGACATTGCAAATATTGTAAAATATATTTTGTATCTTTTGGTCAACTAGATTATTGATGTAAATCCATTTAGCGGATATATAAGAGAGATTGGTTGTGCGATGTGAAGTGCGAATGAATTCCAGAGAAAGTGGAAGTGTGCATATAGTGATTTATCATTCAAGTTTGAAGAATAAGAGTGAAGTGTGAAGAGAGTTTTTTTGTGCTTAATTGGAACTGTAATTTGGCTTTTGCAGAAGCTATTCTATTAGTTCAATTTTTTATGGATCTAATCCATTTTTTGTTGGGTAGTGATCCATTTTGTAATTGAGTAGTGAGCTCTAGGAAGTGAGCCTGAATGCATGTGCATTCCCCTTTTCATTTTTCATTATACTTCTAACAGGGTATAATCGTGGATGAACATCCACTGTGGTTTTTCCCCTAATAGGGTTTCCACGAAAAAAAGAATCTTGGTGTTCTCTGTGTTTCTAGTGTTCTTATTGTTTTTGATTAATTGCTTAATCATTAGATTAGAGATTAATTTAAGTTAAGTGAGAAAAGTTTAAAAAAAATTTGGTTACTGTGACAACTGATTCACCCCCCCCCCTCTTAGTTGTTTGTCCTTGTTTTGCCAACAAACACGACATTGCAATTTTGAATAATTCTCTCTACAACAAAAGGTAACATAAAAAAAACACTTGTTGGTTTATGCCTTAAGTTTGTTCCAAATTCCTAGAAGGTTTTGGGAGAAAATTGAGGGAATTCAAAAAAGGTTCTTATGGTCTAGTGTGGAGGAGAAGAAAAGGTTACACTTGCTGTCTTGGGAGGAGATGTGTAGATCTAAATCCCAAGGTGGTTTAGGGTTGCGTATACTGAAATATTTCAATTCTTCTCTGGTGGCTAAACAGTTATGGAACCTACTTGTGAGTGATAAGGAATGCAAAACTATTTTTTCTTCTAAGTATTTGAGGGGAGTGGATAAGTTTAGAGACTTGTTCAGGGAGAACTTTGTTCCTTCACAGGGGTCAGTTATGTGCAACTTTATGATATGTGCTTGCTTGACTATGGCAACTGGTTTGAGGTGGGTTTTGGGAAATGGTAGAAGGATCCTTTTTTGGGATGATTGGTGGATTGGGCATGGGCCTTTGAAGGATGAACTTTGGGCAGCCCCTTTCAAGGATTTTTGTATAAGGGAATGGGGTGTTTTTGTTGCTAATTATATTTGGTAGGGTAGATGGATTAGTCTTGATGTGGTTAAGAGGGACTTGAAACCCCTTATTGAGTTTCTTTCCTTGATTTATATCCTGGTGGATGCTCGTGAGGATTCTGTTATTTGGTGGTTTTCTTCTAATGGGAATTTTTCTGTGTCTTTGACCTTTTCTTATCAGACTCGGATGGTTGGTCCTCTACCTTTCTGGGTTCAATTGTGGAATGGGAAGCTCTTGCCTATAATCAATATTTTATTTTGGCTTCTGTGTCAAGACAAGATTCTTACTTTAAATAATCTTGTGAAGAGAGGAATGGCTCTGCCGAATAGATGTTTTTTAAATAAAGAAGATGTTGTGGATTGTCTTAATTTGGTGACTAGTTGTAGTTATACTTGGGAAGTCTGGACTCATTTTTCATTTGTGGGAGATTGCATGGGTGTTCCCCACTTCCTTTGTTGACTTATGCTCTCAATGGGTGGATCCTTCTCTTAACCTGACCCTCTCCATGTTGTGGTCTCTTATCTTGTCGCATGTTGCTTTGGGTGTATGGAAGAAACATAATAATAGGGTTTTCCATCAGTTGGAGATGTCGCCTTCTAGGCTAGCCTTTAAAATCTGTGATGCTATTAAGGAAAATTTCATGTCTGAATTCTTGGTGATCCCTTCATTTAACTTGAAAGTGATAGTTTCCCCTTATGATTGTCTTGTGAGTAAAAGATGGAATCTCTCTTGTGACCTTTCCAATCCGGTGAAGAAGTTAAAAGAACCCAGGAGGGGGTTTGGTGGAGGGCTCCCATTGTTGGGTGGTTTAAAGTTAATTTTGATGGAGCTTCTAAGGGAAATTCAAGGCATGCTAGTTGTGGGGAGTGTTACATGATGAGAATGTTAGGTTTGTCTCTTTGGTGGCTCTCACTTTGGGAATTCAGGAAAACCACTATGCGGAGGTAGTTGCAGCCTATCATGGCCTTGTTTTGGCTAAGAATCATGGGGTTTCTAAACTTTGGTTGGAGGGGGACTCGCTTAGTGTTATTAATTGTCTTTTGAATAAATTCCCTCATTCATGGTCTATAGCTCATTTTATTAATGATTCAATCTCCATCATTAATTCTTTTGAGGAGATTAGAATCTCTCATATTTTCAAAGAAGCTAATATGTTGGCTGACGATTTTGCCAATGTGGGAGTGGTGGCTAAATATGATTGGGATTCCTTTGAATAATTACCTCTCAATCTTGAATATATTTCCAATGAAGACTAGGTGGCTTGCTTCTAAGGTGGCTGATATTGGGGAAAGGTTCTCCATTATGTTTTTAAGTTGGTTTATGCACATTGAGCCTTTGCCCTGTCTGTTTCATCATTACTTCTTTGGTTTATGTAATTTGGTGGCTTGGCTATGTACGATGGGAAGTACTTTGAAGAAAAATCCCATGTGTATTGTGGGTATTATTTGTGTGGTCTTGAGGAGATTCAAGTTCATTTTGTTTTTGTAGAATATTCTAGTGTTGTTGGGTTCTTGCTATTTTCATGTCGCCATGGGTGGAGATCATTGTAGAGTTGAACCAAGATCGTGCAAGGAATTATAGAGTGATTTAATAGGGGAGGTCCTGCACTCTCACTAAACACAATTTCAATTAGTAATCACAATTTCCAATACACAATTTCAACAAAATCTCACCATCTCGACAAATTCACTCTTTCCCTTGTAGCATTCCCAACCCACTAAATCGGGTATAAGTTCTCAACCACCTTCTTCCAGTTCACCACTAACCTAATTCAGGAACCCATTTTTGAGCTTGATAGCATACAAACACAACTCCATATGTTGCTTTGTAACTATTCCTTCAAAACTTGAAATTTCACCCTTTTTAGGCCTCAAATAGGCTACTTTTACAAAGGAACCACACTTTATATTTTTCCAAACTCAACCAAATCTTGGGGAAGAAATTATAACGTGTTAAAACCTTAAAATCCACAATCAGATCTTAGACATACCACCGCACAAAGGGTAATCCGTAAAACCCTACTTTTTTAGCCTAAACCCTAGGGGTTTATTGAAAAATGCCTTTTCCACTCTCTTGAAAACTTACCAATAGTACCAATAGGGCTTATTTAACCTACACATTCTCAATACATCATAACATAATTCTTCCCATTCATAAAACTCAAATTGGCATACCAAAACCTTCAATTTTCATAAGGAAAACTCAAATTTCACCCTTAGGGCTTCACACCCAATTCATTTCAAGACCTCCCCTCCATAAACTTATCATCCTTACACCCAAAAATATCATTTCCAATCCATCCCACTAAGTTACAAGCCTTACAGTAGGTGGGATGGAGTTAATACATGTTTGGAACTTACAAACTACAAAAAGAACCCTGTTTCAGCCGGTTAGAGAAAAAATTCAACAAAATGCACAAAATTCAATGAAGACTCCTCAAAATGGATCCATAGGAAAGAAGATACAATGTATTATGATAATCTAAAATGAAATAAGTCAATCTGGTGTTGTACTGGTCCGTACAACTGCTGCTACAGTAGGAAAACACAAAAAGATAGTGAAAATCTGAGTTTTTATTGGTTAAGACTTCCTTTCATACCAAAAATCAATCTCCCTTCAAGCTTTTACATCACATTTATATTGTTTCCAATCCAAACTAAAATTTCCCAATGTATCTAACTACCTTTTGAACTCCATAACTGTTCATATTCCCCCAAAAAGCAACTTTACAACTTTATTGCTTGACAACTTTACCAAAAATGCAATTTTTGCAAATGTCAAACCAAGTTCCCCCTAAAACACCTAAAATGACTCAAAAGGACTAAAAAAATAATAAACTGGTCTCATGGACCTTATTCTAGACAAAATTCTTCAACAACCTACAATCTAGACCTTAAGAACTCAAATTGACAACTTTGCACCAATGGTGCTCCTGCACCATACACCCCAGCTTGAAGATTTTCCAAGTCTCTTGGAAGGATAAGGGTCACTTTTCCTCCTTTATATCCTCCATGCCTCTGTCCATTTTGATCTCCATTTTCAAGTTCCTTTGGCTCTTCCTTGTCTTCATCTTCCTTGACTTTGTCTATATTTGATTTAGGCTTCTCTCTATCCTATTGCACTGTGGGGTGTTTGTCATTATTACCAACCTCAAAAATTGTTATTGAGCCTTCCTCTACACCTATATACTTACCTCCTACCTCTTTCTTCACTTATTTTTCCCTTCCATGCTCTATCTTCTATTTAGTAGCCTTCTTACCTGCATTTTCATGTTTATCAACTATTCCATTAGCCTTTGTAGCCACTGTCATATCTACACTCATTTTATTCACTATCCAAACATCATTACTCACCATTGTCTTCCTATCCTCTATATTTTCCACCTTATAAGCCTCTGTACCACCATAGTTTTTCATCACTGTCAGACCTACAGTTGTCCCTTTCACTATACCATGACTTTCACTATACTTTGTCCCATCATCATTATATTTCATTGTCTTTTCCTTTGTTGTCTCACCAATTCCATTAATGATTGTCCTATCATCTTTATGATCTTCTATCTTCTTGGATTTTATCTTACCAATCTCAGTCCTAACTCTTTTCAACTGTCTTTTCACTCCTTTCTCTACTGCTACAGGGCACTCAACTGTCCCTATCAACACACTTTTACTCTGTTCTTTTCCTTTCAAAGGCTTTCCACCTTTACACTACACTATATTAGGTTGGGACACACCATTACTTATTTTATTTTGCCACACAGTAGTATTTTTCCTCATCATTGATTGTAGATCACCTTCATGTCTTGTGTTACTGTCCTATCCCTGTCAATCATGGTATTTGTTGTGACACTCTTGTTCTTGCTTTCCTCCACACTCACACACTCTTTTCTCCCAAACATAATAACCTCACCATATTCCTCTAGGCCCTCAACCAATGGAGTCAAGACAAACTCTCTCCCATCTTTTTCTATGGTGCAAGTATTTTGTCTACCATTATGCAAGGCCAACCTATCAAATTGCCAGGGCCTTCCCAACAATAAATGACAAAAAATCATAGGTAGTATATCACAAAGCACTTCATCTTCATATGGACCTATTTGAAATTCAACTCTTTCTTTCTCACTTACCTTTAAAGACTGATTTTCACTAACCCATGACACTCTATAAGGCCTTGCTCTAGGTAACTTTTTCAAATGTAACTTTTCTACCATCTCTCTACACACAATATGATCTATGCAATCTAAATCAACAATGAATCTACATACCTTATTTCTACATTTGCAAGCTATCCTAAATAAATCTCTCCTTTGAAGCAACTCTTCCTCCTTTGTAGTCTTCAAGATTTGTTTCTTCATTATCAAAATTTCTCCAACTTCTGGATTGGCAACCAATTTGTTTGAACTTGAACTATTTTCAACTTCTTCTTCATTGACAATTTGTGCTCTTCTCTCAGGCTTTCTTTCTCCTCCACTTGTTGATGAACTAGCCTTCTCAGGGCACTTCCAAGTAGGATATTCATACTCTTGGCAATGATAACATCTTCCTACAAAAGTGTTAGAGTTTCTTCAACCAAATCTGCCCCTTGTGCCTCTAAATGCACCTATAAATTCTATAACTTGCTCGTCCTTCTTGTTTGATTCTTCTTGGTTTTCATTTTGTTGCCTTGGAGTAGAGAATGTCCCTCTTCCTCTCATGGTGTTGCCTCTACCTCTTGTTACCTTCTCTTATTTTCTCTTAAGTTTCTCTTCTACCCTCAAAGCAATCTAAAAGCATTGATCTATTGTTTTTGGAGCCAACAAGTTGATTTCATCTTGAATATTGTATCGTGGGCCATTTAGATACCTAGCTACCCTTTCTTCATCATCCTCTTCATGTTTTGTTCTAATGTTGAGCCTATATAATTCTTCTATATAAGTTTGTACATCTTGCTCCTTTTGCCTAAGATTCTACAACCTCTTAAGTGATTGAACATGATAATCACATGGTTGAAACTTACCCTTCATCTTTGTCAAGTCAGCCTTTCCCAAGAATTGATTTGATGCTTTCCTTCTTTCTGTCTTTCTTCTTGCACAAAATTCCACCATAACAAGGCATGTCCTCTCAGCTTTATTTTTTATTTCTTCACCTTTTGGTCTTCTATTCCTTCACTATCAAAATAGGTTCACATTGCCCCAATCCAGTCTAGGAGCTCTTCTACATCTAGCTTTCCTCCATACACAAGCACATCCATTTTACTAGGTCCATCTTTCCTTGCAACCTTCAAAAGCTTCAACATTCTCACATCATCTGGGTCCATCTCTTCTTCTTCATTATTAATCTCTTCCTCTACATCACTATCTTCTACAATGGTTCCACCTTTGGACTTCAATGTTGCAATCTCTTTTGACTACTACTCCACCTTCCTTGCAACTATAGTCTTCTTTGGAGGCATTTTTGCAACTTTACCTCTTCACCTTCCAATCTCAAACTTCAGTCTCCTTCACAATCTACATCTCTCTTCCACAAGAATCTAGTACCTTCACTTTGATACCACTTTGTTGCAATAGGGGAGGTCCTACACTCTCACTAAACACAATTTCAATCAGTAATCACAATTTCCAATACACAATTTCAACAAAATCTCACCATCTCGACAAATTCACTCTTTCACTTGTAGCATTCCTAATCCGCTAAATCAGGTATAAGTTCTCAACCAGCTTCTTCTAGTTCACCACCTAGCCTAATTTAGGAACCAATTTTTGAGCTTGATAGCATACCAACACAACTCCATAGGTTTTTTTGTAACTATTCCTTTAGAACTTGAAATTTCACCCTTTTTAGGCCTCAAATAGGCTACTTTTACAAAGGAACCGCACTTTAGATTTGTCCAAACTCAACCAACTCTTGGGACAGAAATTATAATGTGTTAAAACCTCAAAATACACAATTAGATCTTAGACATACCACCGTACAAAGGGTAATCCATAAAACCCTACTTTTTTAGCCTAAACCCTACGGGTTTATTGAAAAATGCCTTTCCCACTCTCTTGAAAACTTACCAATAGTCCCAATAGGGATTATTTCACCTACACGTGCTCAATACATCATAAAATAACACTTCACATTCATAAAACTCAAATTGACATACCAAAACCTTCAATTTTCATAAGGAAAACTCAAATTTCACCCTTAGGACTTCACACCCAATTCATTTCCAAACCTCCCCCACATAAACTTATCATCCTTACTCCCAAACCTATAATTTCCAATCCATTTCACTAAGTTACAAGCCTTATAGTAGGTGGGATGGAGTTAATACATGTTTGGAACTTACAAACTACGAAAAGAACCCTGTTTCAGCTGGTTAGAGAAAAAATTCAACAAAATGCACAAAATTCAATGAAGACTCCTCAAAATGGATCCATAGGAAAGAAGATAGAATGTATTATGATAATCCATAAAGGAATAAGTCAATATGGTGTTGTACGGGTCCATACAACTGTTGCTACAGTAGGAAAACATAGAAAGATAGTGAAAATCTAAGTTTTTATTGATTAAGACTTCCTTTCATACCAAAAATCAATCTCCCTTCAAGCTTTTACATCACATTTATATTTTTTCCAATCCAAACTAAAATTTCCCAATGTATCTAACTACCTTTTGAACTCCATAACTGTTCATATCCACCCAAAAAGCAACTTTACAACTTTATTGCTTGACAACTTTGCCAAAAATGTAATTTTTGCAAATGTCAAACCAAGTTCCCCCTAAAAAACCTAAGATGAATCAAAAAGGACTAAAAACATAATAAAATGGTCTCATAGACCTTATTCTAAACAAAATTCTTCAACAACATACAATCTAGACCTTATGAACTCAAATTGACAACTTTTCACCAATGGTGCTCCTACACCATAAAGTAATGTGGTTGTGTGGGAGCACTTGGAGTAGGGTGGGGTTACGCAATACATATAAATAATTCAAGGCCCTAATATTGATGCTTTATATTTTTTTGTGAAAGGTTGGAATGGAACGACTCTACAGTATAAGGGAGTGGAGTTTAACATTGATGAAGAGTTTATAGCAGAGGTCACTGATCTTTCAGCTTCTGGGAGGAAATTCTACAGAGATAGGGTTGTCACCAAGAAATCCTTTGATATTTTTTTCAAATTCGATGAGAAGAAAAAGCTCCAGGAAGTTGGGAGTGGTGGCTATGCTCAAAAGTCTTTGAAACTGTTATGGAGGGATCTTGTGCTGGCCTTAATGCATTATTTCACACTCAAAGGTAGATTCTCTGTTGTGTACAATTACCATTTTATGTTGTTGAATCACTTCCTTCATAAGGTGTTGGTCTCCTTTCCTTTTTACCTTTTATTGTGAATGGAAAAAAGTATTGAATATCATCATAAAAACCCTAAGAAGGTCATTTGTATGAAGGTCTTATGAGTCTGTTGTTTGCTCATATTAAGCTCAAATTAATCCTTGTTTCCTCTAAAACCCCTAGTAAGAAGGGGGCTAATTTTTTGGTTATGATACTAGGAACTCTACAACGGAATGGGAAGGTAGTTCTGAGGAAGAAGACTTGGATTTTAATGATATTTTTGTGGATGAAGGTGGGTCCGAGGAAGGGGTTGATGATTCTAAAGAGTGGAGCAAGGGCTATGAGACGGATGCGGAATTGAGGGAAGCCACGGCGAAGTTTGTTAGGAAGATTTCTAAAGGGAAATCTAAAAGCCACATGAAAGATAAGTCTTCTGCAAAGAGAAATATTGAGTTGGTGAAAGAGGTGGATGCTCCTAGCTTGAGTGTGAATCCCTCTTTGTGTCCTAGGAAGGGTGGTGTGGTAGATAGTTCCCCTATGACTGGTGTTGAGGTTCCTTCAATTGTGGATGGTGTGACAAATTCCCCTATTGGGGATTTTAGTCCTAGGAAGGTTGGTGTGGTGGAGGACTCCCCTGAAATTCTTGATGATGTGGGAGTGTGTAAGAGTGTCCCTGTTGGGGAGATTAATCTTGGTGTGGGTGAGCTGTTTCTCGGGTCCGTGCCTATGGAGGTTCAGGGGATTGAGTCGGTCTAGTACTCCCAAGATTTTGACTATATTCTAGATTATCCAGTTTCTCCTGTTGAGAGGGCGGTGAAGATGGAGTGGTTGGAAGTGTTGGCCGATTTGGCTAATTTTCCTGACAAGGAGAGGATTATGGTGGATGTGGTCGAGGTCAAGGATTCCCCATTGAAGAGGATGAGGAGTAGAAAGAGGAGCATGGAATTGACCCTGGTCATAACCTAGAGCTAGATGAAGTGCCTCCTGTCAACTGGGATGAGGTCAATATGGGGGTGTTTTGCAAGATGGTTGAGGATGGAACGTGGAATTTTCTTTCTCTGGTGAAATGGTTGTTCTCAAAGGTGAAGGAGTTCAATATCCAGGTTAAAAATTGGTAGGAAATCTGTGTGGCAATGATCTGAGGCAATCAAAGGAATGGGCTATAAAAGGTAAGGTGAAAACTATGAATATTATGCTGGATAAATTAGTTGTTGATGTTGATCGCCTGGGGGTTTCTCATGAGGAGAGAATTTCCTCTTTGGAAATGATGGTCAATAAAATTTTAGAGGATAGAGTTGATAGTATTGAGGATAGAATGGGTAAGTTGTCAGAGGATTTGAAAATTGTGGTTAACATTAGCAACAATTCTTTGAAGATAATTGCTAAGGGTCTTTCTGTTTTAAATGAAAAAGCATTGAAATGGACAGGTAAATCTTTGGACCTAGGAGAAATGGAGAATGCAATTGAAGATGTTAATTGCTCAAACCTGATGGAGAAAAATGTGGATTCTACTCTAGCATTGGAAAAGGATGTGCAGGTCGGACCGTGTCTTAGGACGAGGCGTAAGACTAAAATGAGAGTTTTTGTTTCTTTGGACGAGATCAAATATGTTGTGGAAATGCATGAGGGGGTCATCGAGGAGAATATGGCCTTGGTGAATGTCTTGGAAAAAATGTTGTAGCTGTTGCTGACTCTTTTGCTTGATCAGCCTGGGTGCTGATGTTTTTTGTTGTTGGTTTGTTGATGGGTTTCTTTTGTTTTAATCTAGTGTCAGCATTTTGGTTTTTTGGGTTGATGGTTTTAGTTGCTTAGTTTTTTTGTAGCTTGTCGTCTTTGTAAAGGGTTTTGGGGCCCCTTCAAAACCCGTTTTTCCTTATCAAAAACATAAAAACAACACTAAGTTTAAAAAGATAATCATGGAATTTTTTATGTTTCTAAAAATAACTCACATAAATCATTATCAATTTATATCTAGACCAAATTAAGAGTAAGAATATTATAAATAGGTTAAAAACTTGAAAAAAAGTAAGAATACTCTAAATAGATTAAAAACTCAAACATTCACACCAAGTAATAATTACTGTAATTTAAGATTAATAAGCATTCCCCAACTAAATGCACAAAGGTTTTAGGATTACCATGTAAGATTGCATTTTACATAACCACCTTCTATATAGAAGAAGAGTCTAGTAAGTCTTTAGATGTTTCATCTACTACTCTCTTTACATAATCATCTTCTATAGAGAAGAAGAGTATAATAAGATTTTAGATTTTCATCTACTACCCTCTTCCCATAAATATCATTTCATGTAGATTGATTCATTAAAATCAAAGCTATTTTCTACTCTAAAGATTTTTTTAAATGGAGGCAACTTAAAAGTGAAAATATTCTAAATAGGTTAAAAACTTGAACAATCCCACCAAATAATAATTACTATAATTACTATAATTTAAGATTAATAATCATTCCCCAACTAAATGCATAAAGAAACAACCTCATAGCATGAGGCAAAGGTTACTATCTAGGATTACATTTTATGCAAGAAAAAGAGTAGGAAATTTATAGATATTTCATTTACTCCCTCTTCCAACAAAAAAAATAAAATAAAACTGGAGCCAACTTAAAGGTTTGAAAGTTTTGTTTCAAAGATATTTTTCTTGATTGATTTCACTTTCAAATACTAGCTAGTACTCAACTGATTAGTCAAATTTAGTGCAAACATTCCAGTAAAGAAGTAGGAGAGCCTATAATAAGAACAAAAAAATAGTTATCTTCCAACCCAAAAGATACTCATGGAATAAGTCATTATAATAAACATATCACTATTAATTTGTATCTAAATCAAATTAGTGGGGGAATTGTCTAAATAGGTTAAAAAACATAAGTAATAACTACTACAAAACATTTCACAATTCAAGATTAATACTAGATAGCACTCAATTGATTAGTTATTTTTATTGCAAAATTCTAATAAAAAATAGGACAACCTATAATAAGAGAAAAAAATTAAGAGTCTTCTTTTTCAAAAAAGGTAGGATTAAGGAAGATATCACTATCAATTTCTATCTAAACCAAATAAAAAGTGGGAATTGCCTAAATAGGTTAAAGATCCAAGTAATAACTACTACAAAACATTGTACAATTCAAGATCAATAGAAGATTGATGATCATGCCCCAACTACCCAAAGGTTTGACAAGTATATTAAAATTGAAGAGTAAAGTGGGTTTTTAGATATTACTTTTACTACCCTCTCCAACAAATCCTTCTTGATTGATTCATTAAAATTACTACTATTGTGTTTCATGAAGAGCTTTTTTTTGCCTCTTTCACAAGTATATTAATATTACCATCTAGCATTGCATTGTACATAACCACCTTTAAGAAGAGCGTAGTCTTGCATATGCTAATAACCATCTTTTATAAATCCTTTTTGATTGATTCATTGAAACTAAAGCTTTCATGTTCCATAAAGTTTTAAAAAAAGAAAGCTCAGTATTGGTTTGTTTCAAAGATATTTTTCTTATTCATTGGTTCAATTTCAATATATTATAACTATCTTGCAACGACTGTAATAAAGAATACAATAGAGTTTGAAATTTTAATTACGCCGAGAGGCGTTCTATCAGTCACAGCAGGGGATCAAAAGCCCTGAGTACATAAAAAAGAAACCTAAACCGTTACATGCGAAGGAAAACGCTCATCGCCACATCGCCTTCCAGCTTGAGTAGTGGGCAGCGGCTGTCATGCATTGAATCATAACCGATGGAAGTGGAAGAGGATAGAATCCGAAGAACTAAAAGAACATAACAGACGCAAGTAAGATTGGTGGACAAAGTGCAAATGCGGAATCGAATGGATAAAAGGGCCTGGAGTCCCGAAGAGTATTCGGCGCTACAGAATGTGGTGGAGAAATACTGATCGATGATCAGCAAGGGGATTTCAGCGTGCTCTGGGAAGTCATGCAGGCTGTGGTGGTGCAACACTCATCATCCACTGGTTTGAATTGAGTTCTACATCTCATTGAGCTAGAACCACCAGAGATTGCATCCAGATCGCCCCATTTATGAAGGACATGATCGGATGCATCCTCCTCGCCCCTCTCAGAACCTATTGGATATGCTGATGGTGTTTACATAAAATTTGGAAGGACTGATGCATACGCCCGGTAATTATTAATCTGTTTGCCCCTCAGGTTTTATGATTTCCGTAGTTGGAAATGAAACGTCTTTTATGAACATGAATCTATATATTTGAGCTCTGGTATTCTCGTATCATGTAGCACCTTTTGAGCTTATGCATTTTGATTCAAATTTGAACAGTAAAAACGATTAATAGATTGCTTATTGTCAGTCATGGCAACAGATATCTCACCCCTGTCGACAGATTCTCCAACGAGATTTGTTCACTTTATTAATCTTGTATAATGATTTAGCTTATCCCATTTTTCATAATTTATAGTACCTAATACCTAAAAACGGTGCAGGTGCTCAAGTATGAAGATGTCGCTCAGAGTGAATGGCAGCATTGTAATTATCAGGAGGTGATCTCATGTTAAGCGGAGCATTTTTCACTGCAACAAGTGAAAAAGCATCGTCAACTTGTGTAAAAGATTTTCATATAATGGTCTATCCGTTGAATAGACGATTTTTAAGTAAATGATGTCAACTTGTGTGATTGCAGCTTTGTATTCAAAATTGTCAGTCTCAGGCTAGACGGTTATTTCTTTTCCCTCATAGATAATAATTGTTGATATAATCTCTGGTACTGGTAAGTTTCCAAAGGTTTCTTCGGAGTTCAGGTGATATCTGTACATTCAAAGTAGGAAATTATTTTAGAAGTCATGGTGGTAAATTTGCATTATATGGTGTAGTTTTCACAGACCATACATTGCACCTTCAGCCTACACTTTGTGAGCACAAACCTTGCAGGGCGCTCACAGACTTTATTGTGTTGCGTTAAAAGCTCAGCCCTTATTATAGCCTTCAAATTTTAATCGCAACCCTTACGCCGTTGTCCTGGCTGTATTTTTTCAAATATCATCCTTGATGCATAGCTTTTCTAATATCCTTATCTTTATTAGCGATGGTCATGGAAAAAGTGCTTGGGCGTATATGTTTAAGATAATGATTTTATCTTTTTTTTGTGTTTTATTCCAAACTTAGTTTTAATATGGATGCATACTCAATAGATATGCTTTTAAGATAAAAATAAAGAAAAAAATAAATAACTACCAACCAGTGAATCTAGAAAAGAAAATCAGCTAAAGGAAAGAAACGGTTATGCGTATTAGAAATCTTGCTTAAGGCAAGGCTCTGCTATACTTTTGATTGCTTCTTAAATC
Organism: Sequoia sempervirens; assembly: GCA_007258455.2. Classification (NCBI taxonomy): domain Eukaryota; kingdom Viridiplantae; phylum Streptophyta; class Pinopsida; order Cupressales; family Cupressaceae; genus Sequoia; species Sequoia sempervirens. The sequence continues at coordinate 18,309 of VDFB02323455.1, read as the reverse complement.
AGCCGATTTAGTATCGAATATTTCTTAAATGCTTTTGAATCAGTCATAGTTTTATTACTTCAGATACATGGATGTATAAGAATATTTTTATAATAAAGTGATGAGCTCCTATTAATGTATTTATAAGGCGACGGTATGCTTATTCTCAAGAGGAAGGCATTGGAGGTATTGAAAAATCGGTAAGAGGTGGTAACCCATTGCTTGTTAAATCGCAAGATTTAATCTTAGCTTATGAAAAATTAAAAAACAAATTATATATTACATTATTTATTATATAACATCAAATAATATTTGATAATATATATAAAATAATTTTAAATTAAAAAATATAATATAAAAATCAATTAATATAAATAATGAAAATATATAAAATAAAAAAGATATATATAAAAGTAGATGGACATTTTAAAATTATAAAATAACATTAAACTATATAATATAATAATAATAATAATAAATTATAGAATTATATTAGATTAGATATATTTAATATTATAATTATATTATATAGATATTAAATTTATATATTATAAAATCATAAATTAACTATATTTCCTAACATGATGTCAACAAGTTATCTTGAGACATGCATAGTCTAGTGGTCCTTATGTTTTCTAGCTGGCTTCTTAAGGCACAAATCTCTCATAGTTATTGTTTATATTGGTACTTCCTTAATTTCTTGAATCAAGTGTATTTTTATGCAAATATTTCTAAGTTGGACCAATAGGTCAGATTCGTTTTTTATATAATGATGCTTTTGTATAGTTAGTGTTTTAGGGAATGGTGGTTGTCAACTTATGATGTCTGGGTGACCTTGACTTTATTCAGGTTCCTTTAGTTGTTTGTCCAAAAATTTTGTTGGGATCTCCTCCTCAGTAAGCTTTGTGATGTGAGGAGATGGAGGCCCAACAATAATTTTCCATGAAAAGTTATTTGTGCCCATGGGCCTAGCAGTGTAAGTGGCTTATTGGATAATGGAAAGGAATGTAGGGATGCAAAACTTCCTATGATCAAATGAAATATTTTCACTGGCATTGGTATAAAAAATGAGCTTCTAGGGTTCCTATATCTAATGTATGGGTATATGACCTAGGCAAATTAATTGTCCCTAACATCTTTATAAATGTGGAATTCATCAAATGCACAACTAGAAATTATGATGAAAATGTTAGAAGTATCATATCTACAAATGGTGGGCAGTTAGTAACAATTGACAAAGCTACCATATTTTAGGTCTTTGGTCTAAAACTAGTTGCAAAAAAGGTCATAGAATTTGATCTCTTCATACAAAAATACCAACAAGACAAGCACAGTTTCAAGGTATAATGGTTACCAAAGCATAGATTGAAGGGGTTTGATAAGAGGTATGTCAAAAATATTACAAGTGAGACAGATCCCTTCAACATTGATATGTTTTAAGACTACTTCATCAAGATCTACCCTATTCTCTACTAAGTCTTAGGAGGAGACAATAAGAATAAGCTCCTTGTGCCATTAATGTACATGGCAATAGATATACAAAACCCCTTGGTAGATAATGATTTTGAATTTGCTACCTATAATTCTAATAACATCTACAATCGATTGGTAGAGATCAAAAAAACCAACAAGGTAGTGAACTTCAAGTGGTACTCTCTTCTCTACCACATGTTTTTGTATGAAGGAAGAACAAAGTGGGATAAAGCACTACAAGTTCAAATGGAAAATGTTATTAAAAATTCTCTCCCTATCCAATGTTGGACTCATGTCTGGGACATGCATTGTGACTCAACAAGCTATGTTATTCATGGGAGTAGAAGAGGGAAGATTGCAAAAATAAATCGTGGATTTCTTAAGACCCAAGGATAGAGTGTCTAAGCTTAGTGTGCAACACAATTGGGGAGACTAGTATCTCCACTCTGATTCAACTATGATAATAGTATATGGGTCCCTTATGGGACCTCATATTATTCCAAGATATGTTTCTCTAAGGTTGGCATATTTGGAAATAATCTGACAGCTTAATGAATCATATAAGGCTTACCTCAATGGGAATAGGAAGGGCTCTTTTTTCCATTTCTCCACATTATTTTTAGAATTCATAGTAACAAGAGAGGGACTTGAACTCATCTACCCCTTGTTGCAAACTTATAAGATGGTTCAAGAAGGTGTAAGAGCATTTGATCATGAGGGATTCATCAACCAGGTCAAGACAAGCATTAAGAGATCATCTTTTCTCATCAACTCCTCTTTGGTGAGGATGTAATAAAAAATCACCTCACTAATAAGGAGGTAAATGAAACAAGAAAGAAGTGTGTTGCCTTTAGAAAGCTCGAGGACATGAAGGCCAAGAAAATAACAAGTTATCTTGGGGCCTATGTAGAAATAAAGGATCTTATCACTAGTATCCAAGTGGTGTTGAAAAACATTGATAAATTAATTGGTAAAGCCTCAATGATGGAGGAAAGGCCTTCCTACCAACCACAAGTGGATCCTATTGTTTATTCATTTGTTAGAAAAATAAAATGACCAATAATAAAGGATCCAACTCCTCAAGAACAATCATCAACAACACCCCCATCTCCTCAATAGGCACATTCAAATTGTTAACCAAAAACACTATTCAAAGATACATTCTTAATTAGAAAGATAATAGGGAAAAATATCCAATCTTACTCAATAATACTTATAGTTTTTTCCTACATATAGCACAAGCGATCTTAAGGAATGCCATCCCAAGTACAACCCAAATCTGACACGTAGCTAACAAAAATGGACCATCCATATCTCATACAAATACATGTTATTCACCTCATTAAATCCTACTAACCAAATTTTTCATCATTATTGGACACACGTTATCAAATTTTCCTAACTCATTCATAATCATCTAATACAAATTTCAGCCTCAAATCAAAGCCTACTGAAGAGGGAAGGTAAAAAAAAGGAACAACCCTAAACCTTGGAGTTGCCCTCCTAAACCATCCCCTATGGACTTGAGGTCATAGGGGCATCTTTCGTCCAAGGACTACCTACATACTCGCTTCCAAATGGGATCAAAGTCACATGTAGTTCTCCTGACAAGGTCTCTCTCAAGGAACATACACTTGGAATTCCTACATAGAAAACCGCTCAAGTCTAATTAATAAATAAGGGAAAAATACTTTTCCACCCAAGGGGTTTAATTAAACCTGATCATTTAACTAATATTAATTTTCAAAGCCATGTGTGTACCCATATTCATGACAGGATAACAAATCTAATATATAATAGTACCTTGATGTCAAGTGTAACTTGTATCCTGAAGATTCAACTTAAGATTCACTTGAATATACTTCAATTAATTCAATGATATCAACTTTGAACATATATCACAAGGGGATCAACGTCAAAAGGTTTACTCATGAATATCTCACTTGTTAAAGTAGTTAATTCACTTCCACCTTGTAAGATATGAATTCTCTACTCTCAACCTACAACATGTTATTATTTGTTTCTTGCACATGTAGCTTATATTTTCAAATTTAGGACTTCTCATTTAATGTAGAAACATGATCAAATGATAGGACCAAAATTTAATGTTCACTTTACCAAGCATAGAGGTACCAAATGTGATTACTAATCCCTTCATAGTGATAATCTCTTTATCAATATGTAGTGAGTAATAATAACATGCAATATCATATAACAAGTCTAATCCATAACTAACAAAAGAAATCTATGAAACAAAAAAATCCAAATCTTGAGCATAGACCAAATAATAGGTTTAGTTATCAAATTCCCTTACCAATATGATGCCTTTGTCTATAAGAAACAATTATTATAAAATGGTCTATGACAACTTGACATAGGCTATAATATTTATTTTATAACATATAGTATATTCAAATTCAACCTTTAGTTAAAACTCAAACACAACCACATAAATTGTTTCCATGAATACATTACGCAATACCCAATTTTGTAATGAAAATGGGTAGCATAACTCAACTTAACTAGCACTTTTTAATTATTAAAGACTTGCACAATGATAACAATCATCACGCTCTTTTAACTTTTCAACATTTGACCATCAAATGTTTACAAGGGTTTTCCTGACACAACAGTAACCAAAAATATTAGTTTTAGTATTAATTAACATGCAGACCAGCAAGGAATAAACACAACTTTTAGGCACTCGGTGCATTTCTATAGCCTGTAAAATAGGTCTCAAGTAGACATAACCACATTAGTTGTTTAATTGACCTATTTTGAATGAGCACAATTTACAATGTTCACAGTATTTCTCAATAAAACTAAGGGTCTCATGACTTTACAATTTCCATATAATTTATCATGCTTTTGATCAAAATTTCATTACCACAATGTTATAGGTTTGCTAGTGTCTTATCATACGAACTTATTTTCCAAATTCTATAAAGTTTATTATGCAGTCTATGCTTCTAAATAGGGTAATTTAGACGACATCTTTTAAATCAGATTTATGGATACACACGAAACATTTCAAGGAACTGTTTTTTTATAATACCAAGATAAAAGTAGAATGATATCATATGAATATGATTTGGATAGTTGATATCATATGTTTAAATTTTTAAAGTAGCTTAAATGAAAAATTATTTAATATTTTTCTTTACAACCATTCTAAACAACCCTTCCATATAACTTATACCAAAATTTAATATTAAAACATTTATCAAATGAACACTAGTATTAAATCTGCTCCTCCAACTATCTCAGATGCCTAATGTCTCGACTCACAAGATACATGAAAGGATTTCCAATGTAGACTTTAGTTTAGACATCATCTAATCATAGGTCATTTTCCTGATTTCTAACTTGTCCTCATTGCCATTAAAGTTTGCTTACAAATCCCAAAAGCATGCTCACAGAAATGACATAAACACAACCTTGTAAATCTGCACCTCTCCATAGCAGTTCCCATGGGTGGAAACACCCAATCTTTACAATGTAAGAGGAGTTGTGTGGTGTTTCTGGTCTCCATCACTCTTCCTTCTCCAATCTGAACCCAAGCATGGCAATCGCTAGACATCCTTTTTTTCTCTTTCAACCAGCCTCTCGGCCTTTTTTTCGAAACCCATTTTGTACCTCATCCCAATATCATTACAATGGATTATACCTCTGATTGCAAGCAAGGAAAGCCCGAAAGTCTCCATGCCTTGCGGCCAGATATAACAAAGTCTCTGAAAGAGTCAATGCAATCCATTTAAATTAATACATCAATATTTCTACTTTAAATTAATACATCAATATTTCTACTGATAAAGAAATAGTAATTGAGAACGTCTGACCAATTCTTGCCAATAGAAGTAGCCTGGTTGAGAAATACTTTACAAGGTACAATCTTACCAGAACTCAACACCTAATGCCAAAATAATTGCATATTCTTGGATTCCAGTCTTGACATTTTCTTATGTAGTAAGAGGAAAAATTCGAATACTGGGCAGGTTACAAACATAAAACTTGCAATGAAAGATGAGGTTGATTTGTATAGCCCCAAAGCAATTTCCCTATGATGGTTCAGATCAGTAAGGTATCTAGGGAAAGTATAATATTCCGTATCAGAGGTTCCTGTTAGAAGCTTCAGAACCTGAATCCCATGAACAAAAACATAAATTCAGCATTATCACTTGGACAGCTTATGAAAACAGACACAATTTTGTTTAATGTAGCCAAGCCTTACAATTTGATAAACACTGATTTCAAAAGCAGACAGAAGATTGTTTAATTTGGGTGGACATTATTATTGATGCAATGGTGCTTGATACTGTCATGACTTGCAGAATGATTTTTAATCTATGCAACGAAGAAGAGAAGACTGCTGAATGCATATACTAGCTGTACAACCATATCATTTATCTGATAATTCTCATATGAATCACCAAGGTGCAGGTCCACAAGCCTTTGGATGTTCCTACTGTCAATCAAAGGCTTTGCCTCCATAAAATTCATTTAATTCTATGAGATTTAGTGGTCAGTCTGAAAACTAAAGGCATTGGCTTGCTAAGTTACCAATAAGAAGCAGCCCTTAAGAGTTTAATCTTTCAAATAAGAAAGGGTTAATGAAATTCAATTCCTCCTTGAAGAGCTATAATATGGAAATGGGTAAAAGGAGGCGGGTTTAGGTTTACCTGAGGGCTGAGGTCAAGATTCCAACGGGAAAAAATCAAATGGCTGGCATCCGAAAAAAGCAAACGGCTGGCATTTGAAAAAAGAAAACAGCTCAAATTTTATTACAAACATAAAAAAGCCATCGATGGAAATGTCGAAGGTGCAGCTGGAGAATATCAGGTGGAGACGTGGCAACTACAGGTGCAGCTGTTTGAATTTTTCAAATGCCAGTCGTTTGCTTTTTTCTCATGCTAGCCGTTTGATTTTTTCTGATGCTAATCGTTTGCTTTTTAAACCAGCCGTTAGCCTTTTTTCCAATGCCAACCGTTTGCTTATTTTCTTAGCTGTTACAATGCAAAGAATTAGCCCCCTGTCTTTCCCTATATATACACATTTGCATTTAAAGGGGAATCACATTTGTGGTTCGCACTTATAGGTTTTGTAGTTTTGTTCTGTCTTTGTTTGAGTTAGATTTTATGGAGTGCTTCTTTTCTCTTGTTGTTTTTCCTTTTTTATCTGTTGTTTTTCCTTTCTTATCTGTTATTTTTCATTTTTCTATCTTTCCAGAATCTACCTCTGTATTTGTTATTTTTCATTTGTTGTTTATACTATTTTCTTTCTTTCCAGAATCTACCTCTGTATTTGCATTGTGCAACCACACTAACACAGCCCTGCAGAGGAGGCGTTCGTTCTTATGCGCAACTTTGTTCAATCTGTAAGGTATGAAGTTTATTTTTTGTTGAGATTTATATTCTCATTCCTGTAGATTAGGAATATCTACTTCCTTTCATAATTTATGTATTTATATTTTTAATATGTTTTATAGAACCTGAAGTGCATCAACCTTTGTTAGCTGTGGCATTAACAGATTGGAATTGATTGGCATTAACAGATTGGAGATGCAGTAAATCCAAGAAGCTATGGCAACTTATCCACACAGATGCTTTGTGGACATTTGGGCAACCTGCAACTTGCCGCATCCTCATACAGAGATCCAAGTTCTCGCTTATGGTCTCATGGTATGTTTCCTATATGCACTGCTACTGCTTATTTTTATAATAATACATATCAGAGAAGAATTCTTATTGATTTACTTTAGAATACCTATCAATTAACTTGTATGTCTAAAATTTTGCACTAATATATTCAATCTGCATGTAACAGGATTCAATTCTAAATATAAATCCAATTCAAAATAGTAAATCATGTCATGTTTTTACCATCCCATAGTCTCTATGCTGTATGCACATGACTATATAAAATCACGTAAGGTGTCATATTAGTTCATAGGATATGTTAGGTTTTTTTATATCGTTTTATATTTTTCTTGTGCCTACCCCTGTACCTGCAACAACACTAACACTAGCCCTATAGATGAAAGGTATTCATTCTTCAGTATGCAAGGTATGATGGTTTGTTTTGTTGCTGAAATTTATATTTCCATTTCTATACACATCAAGATTACATATTTTCTTTAGAACATAGTTTAGATCAGCACAGCTTATGTAGTGTTATGGTCATACATGTCATTTATTTACAATTACTGATTAATAAAAACATGTAAAGTATAGAAAGGTTTGAGATTTTCTCTGATAAAAATATAAAGACAGAATTATTATATCCGTGGGTGATTTTATAGATATAGGTTGTATAACTTTTTAATTAAGCGTGAAAGGTTAATTTAGGAATACCGTCAACATATGATGAAATACAGTCAACAAATGATGATTAGAAAAACTTGTTATAGATGAATATAAGGATTTTTCTTGTTTATTTCTTACTGACTAATTGAATTCTTATCTATGGGAGAGGCCATTTTGATTAGAGATAGAAATTCAACTAACAAAAGATGAGTGAAAAAAAATTGAGAGAAAATTGTGGAGATACATATTATTTCTTATTCATTAATTCATTATTTTCTATTTTCTTGATTCTTTTTTAATTACATCTTATTGTCAAATAAAAATTATATTGTAATGTACCTATCTCATGCTTATTGTGGTATATTTGAGAGCCAGATCAAAATTTCTTACACATACTAAATATCAGTCATCGTACAATATCTTTTTCACTTTGATTTCTTTACCTCTTACATAAATATAGCAGTTCCTAATCTTTCTTCAAGTACAAACTTTTATGATATCTATCATCGTACACTTGTAGTTCTTTCTATTAGCATCTTTGACCAGACACATAAATTTGCAATTTGGTAAGGATCAATATACATTCTTAGTAATTTTGGTGCACATTTTAGGTTTATTTCTTTTTTGGGCCTTTGAATACAAGTATTTCTATCATTTGGAGTAGCCTTTGTAGATTGGTTGTGACATAAGGACTAGCTGATTTGAATAATAACTTTGAAATGCATTTGAAGTGATGCAGACTCTTTGGCTATTCTTAAATTGAAGGTCTGAGATGAGTTTGCACTTGAAAAGCTGGTGCTTGCATCACTAGAAATGCTCTGTTTTAATAGGTTTTCTGACAACCAAAACTTGCCTTCTAGTGAAAGCCTTCTACAGTCTCAAATATATAGTGTGCATAATCTGAACACGGTTTCTTGTATTTAGTCATCATCGTCCTATTGGCAAGGATGGATGCAAACAATTTAGTACACCCACTTACAGCTGCTTTTGTTTTAAAGCAATTGATTTCAATAATTTTTATGCAATGAACTACGCAATTTTAAAGAGTGACTCCAGTTGCTTAACAGCTATAGTATTGTTCTTGTTGCATGGTTTCCAAACTAATCTTTCAATTTATTGGAGTTAGTTTAAACCATTTAGAATTGGAACCAGAGAACATAATCTTATGAGAATTTGATGATTGATAGCTCCTGACAAAAACCATTTAGAATTGGAACCAGAGAACCTCTTACATGATATTTGTTTGTTTGGCTGATAGGCCATTCTTATATCAACTTTCTTGATAACAAGTCTTAATTTTGAGTCTCTTCACTAGCAATTTCATGGAGAAGAATCTTTGTATTCTAAGACACTTATGATTAGGATTTGTTTGTATTTAAAGATTTTTTTGCTTAATAGTCGGTTATATAAAAGCATTCTTTCAACAGATTGCTTGTGTGGAACAAAAGTGTTGATGGGTGACAGGAGATCATATTTGTTTTTCCATTAAGGGTATTGGCTGCCGTCTTGCTAGCATTTTTTTGCAAGAAGGCTGATGTTGACATGACCAAAAGTTTGTTTTTTTTTTTTTTTTGTACTTTTTGATCTCATATATATTTTAGATTTTTCAGTCTTACATAATTGTACTAGGAAGGTTTTTGGATTTTGTAATTTGAGCATTTACAAGGTAAATACTTAAGAACTGTGGTGGGTGGGATTATGTGGATTTTAAATCAATTGAATTAAGTCAATTGATGACCATAAAAACTTATGGTAAAAACTATGTATTTGTTTTTGCACAGTTTTTAACATAAGCTTTTTCACTCCTCCTCATGGACTATCCTTTGCCCTTTTATATTTAGTGTGCACTCTTATTTTCTATAAAATTAACCATTTATTTCATGTTTGCTTGCTCCACTATAATATAGACTGTTATAATTTGTTATCATGTCCTTCGAACAACCAGGGATTTAAAGCATTCACTGTTTTATCAAATTTCGAAAGTTTATATTTCTTGCCCTGTTTTAGTTTTAATTCAATTCTTTTCCAACTTTTTCTTCAAACATATTTGTAGAATTTCTAAAATCTATCATATATTTGTGCACCAGAATGTTGTTTGGTTTATCTGATTTATCATCAACTAGTTTGTATCTGCTTCCTGTCTTTTCTTGCAAGCTTGTAATGTACATTTGCATTCACTTTCTTCCATTAAGAATGTCAAATTTTATGAAAAATAAAGCCAGCTCTTATCAAATTTTTGTTCCTAAAACATCATGTTTCGGTTGCATTTTCTCTGTAAGTATAGTAAGTGTTTTTTCCCATCTTTTTACCTGCATTTTGATTCAAGTTGTGTCAATCATATATGTTAGCTTTAATATTTACAGAAACCTCTCGGCTTCGTGTGCTAACCAAAATTTTGCATCGACTATTACCTCCAGTTGGGATACCAAGTTAGTTAACAAATCACCTTCTCTAGTAGCCCTCCAGACATCATCCAAAACAATAAGACACCTCTTCCCTGGGATAAAGCTATGAATTGACTGTGCTGCTACCTCTTCACTTACTCCACCCTCCTTAATTTCCTTAGATCTTTACTCATTTGGAAGGCTAAATCACTGAGCAAATTGGCAAAAAGAATAGAACTGAGAAACTGAAAGCCATGCGGATATCTCATACCTTCCCTTTTCAGCGTTGTAGACATGCCGAAGAAGATAGGTCTTGCCTATATCCCCCATTCCAACCACTGCAACAATTGGAAATTTGGGGTTTTCTAGCGAATTTGCCATGCTTTCAATCTTGGATTGTATCCCCACTGGTTTCGAATCGCTGGGCAGGAGACTTAGTCTCTTAAACTGTTGTCTTTGGGATCTACTTGATGATTCTGCTTCTTCTATGTGAGACACTACAGTATGACCTATATTCAGTTGGTTTCAATCTACAATAACAGAGCTCATTTGAGCTTTGACCTTTTGGATTCTTCTGCACATTTGATGGCGAAGAATCAATTGATTACAACTCAAAGTGCAAAACTGAGTATTAGTAGCATACATAGAATCCACACCACATATTTGAAGTATGTCTTCTACCTCCCAGGCAACCTCGTGAACTCTCTGAAGCCATTTTTTCAGACTCCTTTTATCTATTGCTCTTCTCATCAGCTCCATTTAGAAAATAATATATTTGCTCTATTTTTTCTACCATTCAAAGTCTTCCGTGAAGTTCCACACTATGCCTACCTTATTAGCCACATGCTGAAAGGTCATCTCACAAACCTTTCCAACAACAGCCTCTGCAAATATAGACACCATCTTCAAGTTTTTCCTTGGGATTGAGAATTCTACCTCCTAGAGAATAGAATAGCTACTCCTACTCTTGCAGTACTCTTGCAGATAAAACTGAAAGGAAACAGAATAGCTGAATGTAAACCAAACATGAAAAACTTGGCTGCAGAGTGTGAATAATAGTGGTTAAAACAATATCATATATAACATCAACTTCCAAGCCTATTCTTTACTTGCAATTCTTGGCTATTGCGTTTTAATTTTTGTACCTTTATCTTAATTTGATGGGAAAAAGTCTTAAGCAGAATAGATTGTCATGCCATGTGAACATTTATGTTGGCTATTTGTACCTTTTCAGCTGATTAAGATTACAAAACAGATTGCTTTGCAAAAGATCTCCTCTGACTTTTTTCCTGCTCTGTGGTTTTGTTTCCAAGTAGCTCTTGCTTTCGCTTCTTTTTTACTCCCAGGTAAAACTCGTCACAAAACTGAACTTATTATGTTGTCTTCCCTCCCTATTTTTTCTGATAATGTTGAAGTTATTTCAATGGCTTATTTGAATTGATAATGAGGCCTGTTCTATGTATTTCGGTCTTATAACATTGGATAGGATGTGCCGTTTGATATAGCTTTCAAGAATACAACACTCTGGGCATGATGTGGAAGTACAAATTCAATTACATTATAATTTTTACCTTTTGTATTAGCGTTTTTTTTTTACATCCACATGATTTCTAGTATCTAATAGATAGAGTTGTTTCCACCATAGGAAAAAGGATTCAGTAGTTGAACACCATAATTTCGTGCCTCAGAAAATAAAGTTCTATTTAATCATAAAGTAGTTTTCCAGTACTAAATAGATACTTTCTTTGTCATCAACTAAACTTTAATACAAGTGCAGTATGATTCATTGCATGAGATCAAAGGTCAGTTGCAAATTTGGAAACTGGCTAGTGAGTGGTTTCTCACTCATAAGTCAGTTTTTCTATCCACAAAATAACTCGACTTGTTTTAGTTTGTGAACAAGATTTTTAGCTGATAACCTTTTTCCCATGGGCTTTCAAGCCCAAAATAGTTCAGTTTAGAAAATGTTGTTTCAAGCCAAACCCACTCTTAGCTGTGCATGTGCTAGTTTATTTCATTTTAACAAGATAAAATATCAGAAACACTCAGGTAAGTGTATCGTTTTATGGCAGTCTGAACTGATCAGTCATATCTTGTCATCATGTTTATTAACACTAGATCGAATAAAAAATAAAAATGATATTGTATGTCTATGGTTGGCCATCTATTCTTACTTTGCCTAATAAATTTATATGAATTAAGTAGATTTAGGTTTTATTTATTTTTACTTGATATATCTGTATATTAGAATTAGGTAGGTTTATGGTCTAATTTTTGTTTTATTTTTGAGGGTTTGGTGCTTCTTAAAGATTCTGCAATATTAGGCAAGTATTGGTGTAGTTTTATTAACATCATTTGCTTAATCTTCTTGTCATAGCTTTATTTTAATAATAGTATGTTTAATTGTTGTATCTTTTATTGGCAGAAAAATTCATATAAATTTAAACCATGGTTGATGTTGGTTGTTTGGCATGGTGTCGGTGTCTAGAAATATCGAGAAGCTTGAATGAGCAACTCTATTAAGATATATTTCAATGAACATGATATTTAAAATTTTAAAAAATGTTTGGAATCTAAAGTTTGAGAAAACATTTGCATTTTTCAATCGGTTGTTGAAGTTGATTTACTTCAATAAATGTAATATGTAAACTGATTTGTTGTTTAATACAAACTTTTTTTTATTTGGAAGGGGTTGAATTGCCCCCCTTCCTAAGGTTGTGAGGAATAGCGATTGGCCATGACCATTCTATTAGGCCTAGTGTATTTCTAAAGGTTGAAAGGAATGACCAATTGCTTATTCCTTAAGCCTTGTTTGTGTTTGGTCTTTTTTAGTTTTTGCATTATTTTTTATTTTGTGCTTCCCAATATTTACTTTTTTAAATTTTTGTTTGTTTTTCATCACATTTAAAGACAACAATTCAAATGGTGCATTATAAATATCAAGTATCGCAATATTCTTTGATCACAAAGTAATTTAGTAATATTGTGACAATTAACATTATATTATTATTTTCAGAATGTATTTATTGTTTGAGTGAAATATGTGTTTGAATTTTTCCATTCACTATGCTATGTTAAAACTTATTGTTTGTGTGGAGCTTGGATTTGAACTTTGACATGCACTCTATTTTGATATATTTATTGCTTGTGTGAAGCATGGGTTTGAATTTTGAAATTAAATTATATTTGATTCACTTTGTATGTTTAAAATTGAATTCTCTTTGCTTGCATTTATTGTTTGTATGAAGTATGTGTTCATGTTTTGGCATTTACTTTATGTGTGTTTAAAGTTAAGAATTCATTGAATTGTTTGTTTGAACTGTCTTTGAACTTTGTTTGTTTAGTGTGTTTCATTTTAGCATTCACTAATTTTTTGTGTGAAGCATGTTTGATATTTAGAAATTCACTTTGTGTGCACTTATTGTTTGAACTTGGCATCCAATAATTTGTTTGAGCTTTTGCATCCCTTTATTGTTAGAGTGAGCTTTTGGTATTCATTTTTTTGTGTGTGAAATGTGTATGAAGTAGCTTTGGCATTCACTTGTGTGCATGTGAGTGATCTAACTTTGACATTCACTTGGATTTGAGCCATTTGTTGTTTGTGTGTGTATAGGCAGCCACTTATTATTTGTGTGAGGTTTGTGCTTAAACTTTAGCATCTTCATATTGTTTGAGTAAACTTTGTTATTCATTATATGTGTATAATTTTTTTTTAACTAAGCATTCACTTTGTTTGTGTGTGTGTGTGTGTGGGGGAGGAGGAGGGTGAGGGGGAACGGGGGGAGGGGAAGAGTGAACTAATCTTGGAATTCACTTTGAATTGATCTAATTATTGTTTATGTATTGACATCCACTTTGCTTATGTGAAGCATATGTTTTTGCTTCGGTATCACTTAATTTGTTTGAGTGAATTGTAGTGCTCATTTTTTGTGTGCTTGAACCAATTTTATGGGAAGAGTGTGACTGACCAAATATTGTATTCACTTTGTCCTTGTTTTGTAATTTGGCATGCTTGAACTAAGTGTTTACATTGCGTGTGGTTTACTTACTTTGTGTGAAGCAAGTTTTCGAATTTTGGCATGTGTTTACTTTCTATGTGTGAAGTGTGTTTTAACTTTTACATTTGTTTTGCATGAATTATGTTCTTTGAAATTTAAATGTTGTATTCACTTTATGTGGTGTGTGTTTGAAGAAATTCAAAGTGAAGTGTGCTTATAGTTTAACATGTTGTATAACTCTAGAATTCACTTTATGTGTGTGTTTAAACTAAAGTGTTTACTTCATGCATGTTTGTACTAAATTTATGTGAGTGAAGTGTGTATAAATTTTGTATGTGTGTGTTTGAACTTAAGTGTTTACTTCATGCATGTTTGTACTAACTTTGTGTGAGTGAAGTATGTTTGAATTTTGTGTGTGTGTGTGTGAATGAAGCATTTTGAATTTTGTATTTGAAAGTTAATTTTAGCATCCATTTTGTTTGGTTTGTGTGTTTGAAAGTTAATTTTGGTATTTACTTTGTGTGATGCATGTTTGTCAAACTAAATTTTGCATTTTGTGTGTGTGTGTGTGTGCATGTGCTTGAAGGAAATTTGACTTTTAGTTTGTGTGCAAAGAGGGAGAGACAATGAACTAATCTTGGCATTCACTTTGAGTTGATCTAATTATTGGTTATGTATTGGCATGCACTTTACTTATGTGAAGCATATGTTTTTACTTCGGTATCACTTAGTTTGTTTGAGTGAATTGTAGTACTCATTTTTTGTGTCATTGAACCAATTTTATGGGAAGAATGTGACACCAAATTTTGCATTCACATTGTCCTTGTTTTATAATTTGGCATGCTTGAACTAAGTGTTTACATTGTGTGTGGTTGTACTTTGTGTGAAGATTTTTTTTGAATTTTGGCATGTGTGTACTTTCTATGTGTGAAGTGTCTTTTAACTTTGGCATTCGTTTTGCATGAATTGTGTTCTTTAAAAATTCTTCATTATGGACAGTTCATTAATTCAAATGTTCCATGTGTCAAGTGTCTCATGTGTGTGTGTGTGTTTGATCTTAAGTGCAACTTCATGCATGTTTGTATAAACTTTGTGTGAGGTGAAGTATGTTTGAATTTTATGTGTGTGTGTATGTGGTATTGTTTGAACATAAGTGTTTACTTCATGCATGTTGTACCTAACTTTATATGAATGAAATTAATTTTTGATTTTGTGTTTGAAAGTTAATTTTAGCATATCTATTTTGTTTGGTTTGTGTTTTTGAAAGTTAATTTTGGTATTTACTTTGTGTGGTGGGTGTTTGAACTAGATTTTGCATTGTGTGTATGTGTGTACGCGCTTGAAGGAACTTTGAATTTTAGTTTGTGTGCGGAGAGGGGGAGAGAGTGAACTAACCTTGGCATCCACTTTGAATTGATCTAATTATTGTTTATGTATTGACATCCACATTTCTTATGTGAAGCATATATTTTTACTTAGCATCGCTTAATTTGTTTGAGTGAACTATAGTACTCGTTTCATGTGTGCTTGAACCAATTTTATGGGAAGAGTGTGACTCACCAAATTTTGTATTCACTCTATCCTTGTTTTGTAATTTGGTATACTTAAACTAAGTGTTTACATGTTGTGTGGTTGTACTTACTTTGTGTGAAGAATTTTTTGGATTTTGGCATGTGGTTACTTTCTATATTTGAAGTGTGTTTTTACTTTGACATTCATTCTATATGAATTATATTCTTTGAAATTTAAATGTTGTTTTCACTTTATGTGGTGTGTGGCTGAACAAATTCCAAGTGAAGTGTTCTTGTAGTTTAACATGTTTCATAACTTTGGAATTCACTTTATGTGTGTGTTTAAACTAAAGTGTTTAATTCATGCACGCTTTTTACTAAATTTATGTGAGTGAAGTATGTTTGAATTTTGTGTGTGTGTGTGTGTGCACGCGCTTGTACTTAAGTTTTTACTTCATGCATGTTTGTACTAACTTTGTGTGAGTGAAGTATGTTTGAATTTTGTGTGTGTGTGTGTGTGTGTGTTTGAACTTAAGTGTTTACTTCATGCAAGCTTGTACTAACTTTATGTGAATGAAGTATTTTGAATTTAGTGTTTGAAAGTTAATTTTAGCATCCATTTTGTTTGGTTTGTGTGTTTGAAAGTTAATTTTGGTATTTACTTTGTGTGGTGTGTGTGTGCATGTGTGCTTGAAGGAACTTTGACTGCTAGTTTTTTTTTGTGTACAATGCCACATCCCACTGATGTTCTGGCACAGTGTTGGTGATGATGTTGTGTTGTTGATGGTAGCGAGTAGGGCTCAAGGACGCGATGCCACATGTATAGACATGTGAAGGTGCACTATGAGATTGTGTTATGATAGCCTACTAGTGTGATGAGCGTAATGGGGCCTCAAACACCTGTAGAGGGATACTCATGTTTTCTTTCGACAATGTTCAGGTCGGTTGGCATATGGGTATGCCCTAGCCATGTATACCTCTGGCTACAATAAGTATTGACATGTGCCTTCTCCATGAGGTATCGCTATGCAGTGTTTTTTTTGTGCATTCCTACTTCCACGGAGCCACAAAAACACCACCATGTGACATACAACCAGTGTGTGCCTTCTCTAGTTAGCATATGACAATGTCGCATGACAACGCGATGCATGGTGTAGCCAAGGAGTACACTCTAAGCCATGTGGATGGTGTGCTCACTTCACACCACATGAGGGCTACTACTATAGCCTAACGTTGTTCCCTCCTTCCTCATGTGGTGGCTAGTATCTAGTCATGTAGTGTTGTATAGTGTAATTTCAAAGATTGTGGACTTTCTTTATGGTTATTGATGATTTTCTATTGATTGTGAAGGCTGACACATTGTTTATGTTTGATTGTGATGGCTGACACATTGTTTATGTTTGATTGTGATGGTTTAGCCACACCTTGTGATCTTATTTGTGCATAGCCCTCGTGGTTACATTTGATTTAGTGTTGAAATGGTGTGCATTTCTTGCTTTATTTCTGAAATTGAATCTTTATTTGATATTTATTTATGACTTTAGTGGCTAAACTAGTTTATCCATATTGTTTTCGATGTCAGTTATGTGTCATATTGTGATTCCTCTCCAAGGATGTATGAGGTGGACTTGGTGAGTGTATATGAGGAAGCAAATGCAAGGAACCTTGAGGATGGGGGTATGTGATGCTGTTACACAACTAGGACCCACTACCCACCTATGTGTGATGGATATCTCTTGGAGGCTACCACTTTATACAACAAGAAATGGGTCATTATGTTCTTGATTGGATGGTCTCACCATGTGTGTGTGGCCTAACACCATCAAGCCACTATGGGTGAGTTATGGATTATGTGAGATGGATATTGGCTCTTTGCTCATGGATTAGTATGTTGCTTTCTGGTGTCTAGATGGACCCTTGTGTAGCCTTGTGTTGTGCACTTCCCGATGATGTGATTGTGTATGTATGTGTTAGATGTATATTTCTTACATTTTTGTTGCATATTGATGTAAAAGATGGATAACCATCTACCTTAAATGTGAGTGTATTGTGAATTTGTGGTATTAAATGGATTGGATGTTATTGAAAATCATAAATTGTAACTTGAATTGTATTTATAAAACATGAGATGGTGTGTATTTTTGAATATCAAGTAATAATTTGATGTGTTTTCCTTGTATGAGATTATGGAGATGTTTGTATTGGGAATGGAAAATTTAGTTAATTGGAGTACCTGCTATATTTCTTAGTGTAAAATCAAGTATCTTACTGTAAGAGATGTATGGAAAGGTGGTTAGATGTATGTATGTGTTAGATGCATATTTCTTACATTTTTTTGCATATTGATGTAAAAGATGGATAACCATGCTAACTTAAATGTGAGTGTATTGTGAAACTGTGGTATTAAATGGATTGGATGTTATTGAAAATTGAAAATTGTAACTTGAATTGTGTTTCTGAAACATGAGATGGTGTGTATTTTTGAATATCAAGTAATAATCTAATGTGTTTTCCTTGTATGATATTATGGAGATGTTTGTATTGGGAATGGAAAATTGAGTTAATTGGTGTACCTGCTATTTCTTAGTGTAAAATCAAGTATCTTACTATAAGAGATGTATGGATTTCTAAATAAAGGTGGTTAGGAAAATATTACTTTCAA